>VUQR01024931.1:81668-106718 GCA_015108515.1 Hemichromis elongatus | reverse complement strand
GGCCTTCTTCTTCTGTTTGTCTACCACCACTATGTCCGGTTGGTTGGCCACCACCATTTTCTCCGTCTGTATCTGGAAGTCCCACAGGATCTTAGCTCGGTATATATATATATATATATATATATATATATATATATATATATATATATATATATATATATATATATATATATATATATATATATATATATATATATATATATATACATATATGTGTGTGTGTTCGTATCTAAAAACTTTTGGTTATTAGACATGGGAAGATGTTTATCAACATGACACACTGTGATCAAGTACACCAGTAGTTCTCCCACCACCTGAGTTGTGATATTCCTTTAATGCTGCAATTATCAGAAGATTAACAAGTTCATGCTGCTACAACAGAATGCTGTGGGAATGGATTTTGGTTCCAAGAGAACTTGGCTGTTTGCCATCGCTGAAGGTGACAGAAATCTTGCCGATCTTGCACGACTCTGAAGGGGGATGGACAGAGCTGGCTGGGTGGAGCTTATGAATTTGAAAGTCATTACTGTTTGGGCTTCCACTCTGCCCTGACTGCCCCAGCCCACCAGATCAGCTTTACTCAGCAGATTCTTTTCCTGTGGGAAACAGAGGAGAGGCAGCAGACAGCTCAAAGCGCTCTAACCTAACACGTGGCTAAAGCTCCTACTGTCCTAATGCTAATTATTGATCAGTTGATTAAGGCAGATGAAGAGATATTTTTTTTTGAAAGAGAGAGCTGTGATTGTGCATCTTAGAGTTGTCTAGAGCTGCAAAACATCAATACTTTCAATCAAGCCAGAGACCTCTTCTGTCAGTCACACTGAGTGAGGTGATTACAACTGAGTCTTAAGACAATGAATAACTTTATGGGGCTTCCTCAGGCACACTTTGACTCCTTGCAGGATTCTAATGAACTCAGACCTGCTAAAGAGGTCTTCAAACCACTTCAAAGATCCTGAGATACTGGCCCAGCAGCACTACTTTCAAATTCACAAGCTCTCCTTTGAGGATATGCATTGCACACACACACACACACACACACTGAGAACAGGCAAAGAGAAGAAGCAGCTAAACTGCATCCTTTCATCATTAAAAAAGAGGAATAGCACCAGTGTGTATTAAAACATAATATACTGACAAGATTTGAAGATTTGATTTGATGTTGACAGAATGACTGAAATTCCATATGGCTATTACATATGGCTACATACAGCATGGCTAAAGCAACCACTATTATTTTTCTATTTGCTAAAGTAATAAGTAGACAAACAGAGAATTGGGATTTGTTTGTTTTTCCTATTCAAGCCCTGTGTTTTCACTTGTTTTTACCTGAAATGGAATGTATCCATGCTGTGGACAATAAGATTAAAAAAAAAAAAATTAGGACTTGGGGGGGGAAATTGTTACATTTTTCCCTCTGAAAAGATATTAAATGATTATTCGTCACTGGAATCTGAAGTATTAAAGGTTTGCTTTTCACTTTTTTCCTTTCTAGAGAGGAAAAAATGCTTTTCCACTTCTCTGTGCAGAAAAAAAGTCTGTGCAGTGATTTAAGAAATTTAAAACGACATTCCCTTGTTGCACACATTTTTAATTGTACCATCATGCTAAGGAAAGACACCTGCAAGTGCAGGACACAGATTCAGTAGATTTGTTTTGGGATTCTTTCTGTCTTTAACAGGCCACATGTAACAGCATTCATCCCTCTGTGGCTGACACCAGCCTTTCAGGGAGCAGGTGACTTGTTAGTACTCTAAGCAACAACGGGAACAGATGTGTCCCTGACAGTGGATGGATGGTCAGGGTCCATCTGGTCAGTGCAGCCCTGGACAGGAATGATGAATACAGCTTCATCAGTGAATAGCTGTCATCAATCGCATAGCGTAGCGATGGCCGGTGACAGCCACACGCCGGCCCTGGGCCCCAGGTGTGGTGAGGAGAGAGCTGGCTGGCTCTGGAATGCAGGTCAATCAGGCAAGTCTGAGCCAATGATACATATTGCAATGTAAAGTGCATGCATTACAAAGCGGATAAGTGCATTGCTTAGTTGGAGTGCAACGAATCTGCTAGTTCTTTGATGCATATAGGCAGACTGGGTCACAGATTTATTTCACCACAGGGCTGTTACTGAGCCATCGAGCTAAGGACGAGTACCAGGCGTCTAGACAAGTCATGGCTCTACATTGTCTTCGCTGGCGGTCCCAGATGAAATGTGCTGCATCCTTGTCTGCTTCAGCGCATAGACATGGAGAGGTACTAAAGCACTGACCTTGCTCCAGACCATTCTGAATATGTTATGGCTTTCAGTTCCCTTGAACTGTCACAACTTTAAATCGACCACTTCTAATGGTTTCATACACTGTATGGTAATATCTAAACAGAACTCATACTGTAAATCCTTGCAGTGTTTTTAATAAGTAATAATTTAATAAATGATCGTTGTAAAAAAATGTAACAAAAATATGCAAAAATATAGAGTGTATAATGTTTCCTACTAAAAGCACAAGGAAGAATCAACACTGAACTTAAGGAAAAGATCTGAAATAAATCCCTCTACACAGAAACTTGAATGTTCATTTATATATTTATTTATTTCAGTCACAGATTGATAGTTATCTTTACACAGCTGTCACTGATGTTCAATCTCAGTATGAGGATATAAATAGCCTGGCCATGTGGCACTCGGTCGAGGAGAGGGCCTAAACACAAGTGCACATATGAATGGCCTATTAGAGAGTAGAAAAGTAATACATATTTATTGGCACATTTCACCTTTACTCTTGCTGAACACAAGGCTCAGCTACTTCTAATGCCTTCACATGTGCTGAAAGGCTCAGTCATTTTACAGTAACTCAAATAAAAGTTATACAGTTAAATCAATACAGACGTTAAAAAACCCTTTCTTGATGGGTTGTTTGTTAATGTTGAAACTTAAGCTTATGTATATGTATATATGTAAAGGAGTGACGTTTGTGGATAATTGGATTTTTCTCAACTATCTAAATATGTATTCATTAACCTAACAAGATTTGTGTTTAACACCATCACTGTCCATTTTATTACGAATAAACATACTCAAAAGCCACTTAACAGAAAAGCTATTGTCAGAAGCAATGGCGCACTCTCTATTACATTTCAGGGGAAACATATTTTCTCTCCAACAGAAGAATTTTACAATTAAAGCCAACAAAGTTGATATTAGCATTGAAGACATTCATAGACTTTTCACTCAGGAGAACAGGGTTTGACTCCTCTGGGTGTTTTTTTTCACCTAGTTTTATATTATTGTAATATATACCAAATGAGGTCAGGTAATTGTTGCTCAAGCCTGCTTTGAAATGCCGCTTGATGTTTTTTATCTTAACTGAATAATGTCAATATGTAATACAAATGCAAAATTCATTAATAAATGACTGTTGTGTGATTACTAAATTATATAATAAAAACATTTGATTACAGCATAAAGTATGTTACTTTGTAATGTGTTATGTTAGATAGATAGATAGATAGATAGATAGATAGATAGATAGATAGATAGATAGATAGATAGATAGATAGATAGATAGATAGCTCATCCTTTTTTAGTCCCATGGTTTGATTCTCTTTTAGCAAAGAAAGGTGGTATAAGCCGGTAGAGAGCCTGTTTTGTACATTTTAGCTGCCCTGTCCTTTCCTCAGCAGGGTGTCTCTTGGGAAAATCAAGGGGGAGGAGAAGGCCATGGGGGAGGGTCTTGGAGAAAACATACACACAGGCATTACATCTCCAAAGCACATTGAGGTGTCGGTTGTCTGATGCCACTTGTGTTTAATTAAACCCCTTCTCTTAACATGCTAGTTTGGTTATTATGCAGCTGGTGTGTTGTATTGTCTCCCCATCTCTCTCTGTTTTTCCCTTCCCTCTTACAGATGCTGCAGATGACCATCTCAACAAGAATCACTCCCATGTTTAAAGCTACACTTTGCTTTGTGAGGCTCCTTGGAACTGACATTAATCCACTTTTTCTTCTATAGACTGACAAGAGCATGGAATGGAGGTGTCACACTTGCAGACAGTGGAGGGGGCAGTTCAGCTTTGACGGCCCTGCTAAAGCACTGCAGCTGCCTGTAACAGTCAGAGCGCTGCAAATTGGAAATCCAGAGGAGATCATCTGTAAAGAACACGTCTACCAGTGGTGTAGGATACAGACATATCAGAGAGGGAAGATGAGAAAAAGGCACAGCAAAACAAGCAGGCTGGTATAAAACAAATAAAAGCATTCCGCTCATTCTTGCAGAATAGGAAAATAATTTTGCACATAAGTGTCATTGTGTCAAGACCAGCCATTCTTCCGCTCATCAAGAATGTGCGGTTCACATCTTGCTGATCTTCACACAGAAATTACTTACATTCACTGGAGTCTTTAGCTTTACTGAGATCCTCAAGTATTTATTGGAGCAAATAGAACATGTGGAGCAAATTGCATTACTTAAAGCAATCTGACCAGGTCAGATGCAAAGATTGACTACACGTATTAAAGTAATTCTTTTCTTTGGTAGGAACATATTGGCTTCTTAGCAGGAATGCTCGTTATGAGTTCATTCAATCACTGACCAGTATCTTGGGATTTCTGAAGCTTCACTTTTCTCTTACAGTATGTTATACAGCTTGTTGGCTTGATAAAAGGGTCAAAAGCATTGCTTATTCATACCTAAAATCAGCAAGACACATTCTCATCATGGCTGTAATCACTGGGTTGCATGTTAGACAAAAGTGTAAAATTTAAAAATAAAAAAAAAAATGGAAAATTTGTCATTTACTGATTTATAAATATTTTTTAAAAACTGCAATGACAGTGTCACTGTGCAATTACAGTTTAAAATTTCCATTAATTTACCTTTAAAAAACAATAAAAAGTTTTGAGTATAGGAAATCCTTTGTTTCTAGCAAATCTATTCTTTTGGTTTGATTCCCTGTGTCTTGTGGACCACCAGCTACAGTGACAGCTTTCCTCTGTGATCTAGGTCGAGATCCTTGCTGTTGGGTAGAATCAGTTGAATCATTTGGATGCCTTGCTTATCTAATGGTTTGGTGATGGCAGAAGCCTTCAGCTTGCATTAAAGTAGACATCAGCCTACAAGAGAGACTGGCCCGGGAGAGAGAACTACAGTACAAACTAACAATGGCAGCTCCAGTTTTTTTATATTTATAGCGCCCAGCAGGTGTCAGCCACAGCAGTCTCTCTGCCCCCTTTGACACCCCATGGCTGCTGTGCTCCACCATATGAAAGAAAAGCGAGGGGGAGGGTGGGCAGCTGCCGCCTGGGATTAGGTACCTGAATCCAATCTTGAGGAGCAGTGGGCTCCAGTGGCGTTAAAGTGTTTTCTGGAGAATTTCTCATGTTCCCCACTAGCTGATTATTTCCAGATTTTAGTTCTGCCTCAACGGAGATGAGCTCCACACAGTTTTGCCAGTTGTGGTTAAGATGTAGCTTGACACTCTCAGGGCACAATCAGATGAGTTGTGTAATCCCACTTAAGGAAGAACGTCCCAGAGGCTAAAAAAGACAAAAAAATAAATCCTGATATTAGCATTTGTCAACACGCCTGAGTACATTAAATGTTAATATCATATATAATCATATAAAAAATAAAAAATAATTTTTACAATTCATTTCTTCTGAAAACAAAAAAACAAAACAAAACAATGGCTTTCTTTTTCACCCCTCTTTGCCTTCAGTGTCAGCACTGCTCTGTCTACTCCTGCTCATTAACCTTGCTTGTTCTTCCACTTCATAGCCCAGCTAATATGACCCGCCCACCCCCACCTCCACTACCCCTAACTCTTAGAAGACCCTCAAACCCTTTGAATAACCAAAGTAAAGGGGTAGTTTTGCAGTATTTCGAAGCAACGTCTTTTTATGTTTTTTGTTTTATTTTGATTTTATCTTAAAGTGTAAGTACACTGGACCGTTCCTGGGAATGTGTTTACATAGATTTGTTCAGTTGAAACTTGAGTCATATGACTGCATGTACTGCATAAACTGTATTTTTGCATTTTAATTATTAGCATTATTACAAATGGCATCCATTTGAAGAAGTATCTTTACATTGTATTTTTTACTACAATTGCAGACATTTTCACATGATAAAGCTTGAAAACTACAGCTTTTAGCAATATCAGTTATGGCTCTGTTAAGTGCTAAAGTATTTTGTTTTTTTATCGCAGTATTGAAGTTAGCAGAAGTAGAATACCAAAATAGAAGAACCCGAATATTGATTAGAAGACATCTTTGAAACCTTTTTGAAGGTTTTCTACTGTACCATACTGTACCAGTCTTGTTTTAAAAGAGATGACCACATGTTAATGACACTGAAACCTTTTGTCTTTTATCATTTAATCAGTGTCCCTGTTACCATATGGCTTGACATTAATATATTACCAGTCTCATAGGATAACCATTTACTAAAAATAGAGAGAAAGTAACAAATAATTTTAAGCAGAGGCAAATAATTACATTTGTTAATTATCATTAACATTTTCTAATTTGCCAAATAAGAAAATATCGGGTTTTTTTTTGCTTGTTTGTTGTTTAAATTTGTAATTTTTTGTTTTGTTTGTTTTGTTTTGGATGAGCTAAATTTCCAACTAGAATGAGAAGACAAAGAATATATATTGACACCTATGGGCAGTTAAATAGTTCTGTGTAATTGCCAAGCCAAGTGATTGTAAAGGAAACTCTAAGTAGGTGTAAAACGTCATTGCTCATGTGTTGGTAGCATGGCAACTGCATAACCTAGACCTGGGAGCTGTCATTACAATTAACCCCTTTCAGCTTTTTACATTTAGAATATTTCTTATTGTGAAATAAGATATAGACCTTTCACCTTTTAAATTCGCTAGCATGTCTTTCATTTTTACATTTGGTTTATTAGATGTACATACTTGATGTTCTTGAAAGATCAGACATCGGGAATAGAAATTGTGAAATACTCCTAACACAACTAAACCTTGTTAGACCTTGTAACTTTAAATTATTTCCATTACCTGAGTGTGACCAAAAGCAGAATAAGATAAACACATTTTATACATGATTAATTTTGCAAAAAACCATTGTTGATGATTGCTATAAATCCTAATTATTAATACTACAAATATTTTTCATGACATCCTGGAACCCTCCTGTCCTCACTTTAGTATCAGCTTCAACTATCTGCCATTTCAGTGAAACAGATAAAGTAAAACGGGCAAAATATTATATTACCACTGTTTAGCCAAAAAGCCAAAAGTGATTGGTGGAATGAGCCGTCGTTCTTGATGAGCAGTTAATGAAATTGTTGCAAAAGATGGAAAACATGCCCAACATGTGAGTCCCACAGGTACATTTCAAGTTGTACAATGCATATTGCCATAGTGTCTCACTTCTAATGAAATGAACTGAATAAATGCTCAATGATTTCTCCAAGTGCCAGATAAACCACCTTCGCACTAAATTGCCCAGTAAGAAAAAGTTTAACTCTAGCTCACTGGTTTGGTTTAGAATAAAGTTTTAAACACTGTATAAAATAAATCTTAAAGAGCTCCTTGTAATTCTTTTAGAAATAGGAAAGCGTTTGTGTTATTAAAGGACCCTTCCTCAATTTCGGGGTTCCTTGAGGAACTGTTAAGTGCTCAATTTAGAGGGAAATATTAGTGTAGAGCCCTTTTAAAAGGGGAATCTTAATAAATGACAATGCACACTTGTGTTTCATAGTATTTTTTGTTTTTTTTATTTTTGCTTTAGGCATTGAAGAATAAATAAAGATGATAGTAATAACTATAGTTTGAACCTATATATGTATATAACTGCTGTTTTTGACTGTAACCAACAGGTGCAATCAGTAAAAAAATCTCCAAAAGGTGTACAGTGGGCACAGCACCTGCTCATCATCCCCTACAGACGTACACAATTAGCAACAAGTGAACATAGTGACGAGCTGAGATTTCAAAAAAGACTGCAAAAAAGCAACTATTTGCAAACGATTTCAGCACACCAGCTTAAAAGGTGCTAAAATATCCATCATGTACTTCACATACTTACAAGAATTTATAGTCTCATCTCACAAAAAAAAAACATTAACTATACTATTTTCATCCCACAGTTGACCGACACACAATTACTTTACCTATTTGCTGTCGGGCTGAATTTGATATTGCAGCTTTAGTGTTAACCATTTGATTTTCATGTCATATGTTCTTTTGCATCAACCGTTAACTCCCACACATTGCTTCATATTCTGTTGGTAAATGTGCAGGAGATTTAATAGCTTGTTTTTTTTTGTTTTCTCTGTCACCCATTAAGACATGTATATATTGTATCAGATGTTTGTAAAACAAGCAGTGGAAAAAAAACGGATGCATGGATGCTTGTTTTTAGTGCAATTTAATGTGATGTAATTTTTAATGTAATTTTAATGCTTTATTAGGTTTAATTGTGGCGTATCCTAAAATAATATTGACCTTGGATAGTGAACACCTAATAAATTCCAACAAGCTAACATCTATTTCACTGTCAAAAAGGATAATGTGGAAATTTAAAGCCTGTGATTACATTCTTCAGAAGTGCTGTTTTATAACACATATCTTGTATGAACTCCATCTGTACTGTTTTGGGTTTTTTTTTTACTCACTGTAAGTGTAAATCTAGTTTATATTAATTCACACTGAGAGCAAAACCTCATCAGCATGACTGAAAGTTTCCATAAAGAACATGTTAACATGTAACCATTCGCTTATCATAGAAGTTCTCTTCTTTGAGGTGTCTAGTTTAATGACTTGTCTGAACAATGACAAAAGAATGTAATTAGTAGGTACTGATTTGTGAAAGTCATATTGATACAGATGACTGAGTCAGAAATAAGATCCAAGAGGCCGAGACATCTAGACAGAGCTTTAATTCTTGGCTTTTATGAGCATTAACAATATGAAAGCCAAGAATTTAAGCTCTTTGATGTCACTCTTCATTGCAAGGTGGTGGCACATTCAACACAGTGAAGCATCAGTGTTCTTGCTAATGATGACAGAGGAGGCCAGGATGCCAACAAGATCCAGGGGAATTCAACAAAAATCCCCATTAAAAGGTCTAATAATTAAAATATTGATTAATTAGTCTTACATTGATTTACAGTCACACTATATCAAACCGTGAGTCTCTAATTACCGTGCCATTATGCCACAGGCTGACCTACTCATTTTTTGTCACATGTAATGAAAAAGAACATTTCTTTAACTGCCTTTTAAATTTTTGACCTGTAAAATTTTAATGGGGAGTACAGTGGGTGTCGAATCTGGATTGGCAGTAAAGTCATGGGTGGCTAATGTCTGTGAGTCTGGTTAAGTGGCTGTACACACCGGGAGCTGAAACACCTCTCTAGAGGGATTGGTCAGGGTTACTCTGTTTAAACAAAATTGCATCCACCAGTCTCTGCAAAGGCACAATGAATAATTACACCAAACTTGACTTTTCTAGTGTTTCAGTGCACTTTTTTCCTGAAGCATTAAAACATCTGTGAAATATTCCCCGAAATGTTTTTAAGAAGCATGGAAATGTAGTTATCAAAGTTCTTTGATACAAGCACTTTTTGTGGTTGGCATTTGGTGGTTAGTTAATGAAGAGGTGTTGAACAGGAATTGAATCCTATTTTCCACTCCATAAAGTCAGAAAATGGTACTTCAGACACTTAGGAATCCTAATTTTCCTCCTGAAATTGGAAATGTGTAGACATGAGAGTGAGGTGCAAATCATCAACAAAGTTTTGGTTGACCGGTGGAAGGGTGCAGTGCTGGATTCAACTGTCCACAGTTCCATCTATCTATCAATATGGGACAAGTAATGCCACACACAGTAATTTTCCCCAACCGGTATAAAATGTCAGTGCAGTTTTGCTTGTTTTAAAGTGTACTCCACAGATTTAGCATTGCGCTCCCCTAACATTTGTGGACTCGGGGTGGATTTTATATTTAATTATTGTAGCAGGAGTGGAGTAATTTTTTTAAATTCCACATATTGTTCCATTTTATCAAAGCTCTGCCGCTGGACCAACAGCAGTTTGAGGTGAGATGCATCACACTTGTGTATTCCTAGATGTTACTGATTGAGCCATAATGCTTTTATACACTGTAATGAAGTGTTTCACAGTAGAAATGAGATCAAGCTACAAAGGTCTGCTAAACTGCCCCTAGAACAACAAAGCAAAGGATTTTTTAAAGCCAAACTTAAGCTTAATTAATTTATGCGGCATCATATTCAAAGTATTCAACATGCATATATTTGTAAAATAGGTGTTGTTGTTTAATACAACTCATTTCCCGCTACTTACATTTGAATTTTTCTGAAGAACTGCATCACACTTCAGAAGGATTGTATTTTAAAAGTATATTTGCCATTTTTCGATTTTTACAGAGCAAAACCGTTTGAGAAAGGAGTAAAAAAGATTACTTGAAGCGCCTCATGGTGGTAAGTGTTTGACACGTGAGTTCAAGACTGGAAGATCTCTTCAAAAAGCAAAAGGCTATAGCAACAATTGAACCACCATCAAAGCAGACGGCAAACCAAACATAGTGCAGAAGATAATCCTCACTCCGGTGAGCCATACAGGATGGCAAGACTTAAATGGTATTAAAGGGGGTTGTTTATTTACCTTAATGTGACTTTTCCACATAATGTCAATTGTAAAAAAAAAAATTCAAGTCGTACCAGATTTTCATAACCGCCCATTATGCTACCACTTCAGGTCTCCCACCAACCTCCAATCCGACTTAAAATGCTTCAGAGTAGCTGAAATACAGTTAGCTGTAACTTCAGATCAACAGAGAAAGAAAGATGTAAAATCTGACACACAAAATGTTCTCTTCTTTGAAAAGGTTGAAATTAAACAAGCAAACAAGAAAAGTCAAATTACAAAACCCCTAAATCACATCAACTCCATAAACAAATGCCTGGGGTAACATACATGATATTTTTAAAAAATTTCAATGAGCTATGAACAGTCAGTAATACACCTCTATGATTTTGCTGCATCAGAACATATATCCTCCCTACCTTTGTTTGCACCCTGTATTTGCATTTCAAAGGGAGCCCCTGGGAAGCTGCTTTGCATATTCACATCTGATTAACAACTTTAAATTAACATGTCAAAATCTAAAGAAGAAAAAATGCTCATCACTGACAAATAGAGACCGCACAGTTTCTGTACAAAATAATGGAACATAAGAATAAACACAAATTGTGATTATAAGCTATATGGGATTAGTATAAATTAAAACTCCCAGCATTATATTAATTACACATTTTTCTAGTAGAGTGCATAGTTGAAAAAAATAGAAACTCAGACAAGAGAATTGTGGAAGTTGAAATTTTGAACGCTGCATGAAAGCAAGTAGGCAAAATGCATTATGATATTGCTTTCTTGGGCAGTTATTTATTAAAACTGTAACTGAACTATTAACTATTGGGAACTACTAATCAGGTGGAAGGGACTTAACTGATCCAAAGATGGCTCTAAAGCAAAGCTTTAATTATTTAGCTATATGTTTTATTTCATGACGTATTCCTCCAGCACTCATTCAGATTTCATGACCATTCCTTAGTGGTCCCATTATTATGTATTTTTTACACATCTGCCCATAATGGTGAATTAAAAGGAGGGTGAAAGAATGGTCAAGCCGGCACATCATTAAAAAAAAAAAACCCTCAAAATCTAGCATTCAGAGGAAAAGAAAACACAAAGTTCACAGTGTTAAGGTAAAGCTCGGTCATGGTTAGGAAAAAACAGGTTTTAAATGTCTTTGTTCTACTGAGCGCTCTATAAGATATAAAATATGAACTAACTATGTGATTATTAATTGGACCCATTGTAATTTGAGGATTCTGGACTGCATATTGTTGGCAGCTCTCCATGGGGTCTATCTGTGCAGGAACGTGTCGAGGGGGTACCAGCCAGGATGCCTCAGCCATTTAGAGAGCAGCTTGCCACTTGCGCATCAGCATACAAATGAGTGGGGTTAAAAAGGCACGGCTCCTCTCAGAGACAGCCCTCCTTCTCCAGTTCAGCTCCAAAGGGTCTCCATGGACTAATTTCCAAAACCATCTCTTAATGTGGGCTTGTGTCAATCACCTGAACAGACAGCTTTATCCCCTGATATGGAGTAGTCACAGAGTAGAGCCTAGCAGACCAAAGGAATACAGTATTGCTTTACAGTAGCAGTCAAATAAAAACTAAAGAAAATTATTTAATGCCAAATAGATTATTATTTTAAAAAAAGTATGTAAAAAATATTGTATTAAAAGTGTTAAAAGTATGAGCTCTTACTGCATAGTGAATATTATATTATCATGTTTACAGCAATGTATGTGTCATAGTTGTCTTCTGTATTAATATACATTTAGTAATTTTGTCATAACTGGCTGTATGATAACAATGACACGCAGTGCATCACAGTACAAAAGAACTATACATAGAAGTCGACAGCAGTAGGCTGAATAGAGATACAGTTATCTTCCCTGATTCACAAACAGCAACGCACGCCACTTAACTCCTAAATACAACTTATCTCACACTTCATCTAAAACCCTTTCACGCTCTGGCTTCTGTGAACATTGAATAGCCGAGAAACCGTCCCTCATACAGAGTTTTGCTTTTTGTGTTACAATCCAAGATGACATACGACACGAGAAATGATGAGAAAACTGTGGGGAGGCTTACTGTAGATTGATTCTCCCATTGCTTCATTCTTTTCTAGTTAGTCTTTTATTGGCTACAAAGGTAGAGTCGTTGTGAAGCCGAGTGAGAGAGGAGTGAACCAGCCTGCCCTGCTTAATCCATGGGGCATTGAAGGAGGGTGATCACTTCTTAAGAGCACAAAGGCCTACAAGGAAATCAGTGCAGTCTATGAGATCCCAAAGCTGATTTAAAGGGGAGATGTCCCAGCTTGGGCTCCAGGCCTTTAGCAGGAATAAGGCCATCCGGTACAATAACAATCCAGGGCTCCAGAGGGTAGCACTATTCATGGTCAAATAAGAAGATTTCAGGTATGGAGGGAAACCCTGTGTCCCTTATAGAAATAAAAATGTTTGCTTCTTAAGAAAAAAAAGTAGATCTGAAATATTCACCTGCAGCATCACACACAGTATTTCCAGATTTGCCTAAATCTGCTGAAGTAATGTACTTAGATTATACGGATTTGGGGTGTATGCCGTATATTACAAATCCAATTACATATACAGTGTGTTCAGGCAAGAGGCAAATTATGTGTAAGTTATTTCTCTCTTTCTTATAAGGCAGATCAAGTCTATCTTTATCCAAGCATCAAAATGAAAACTTTCATTTTCCATTTAGCAACAGAAGAGGTAACGGAAGATAAGGTTTTCTTTGTTTGACTGTATGATTAAGTGAAATACATGGCCTTCAGATGTAAAAAGATTAGTGACACAACTGTTAGCTTTACTGCCTGCGGCAGTTTTAGGAGATAATCATTGCTCTGGGTTTTCCTGAGGCTTTCCTGTTTTTATTTCAAAGGCACTGATTGCACTTCGCCGTTTTTTATCTAGCTGATGATGTGTATTCATTCACACAAAGTTAACACTATCCCTGGTTTGTCATCTATGTCATTTATTGAAACTAACCTGCGTGGACAAAACCAGCTTTAAGGCGAACCCATAACGAAGAGGACAAATTTAATCAACTTTTTCTGAGTTCTAAACACCAACTTCAAAATGAATGGAGCAGATCTCTGACTTTTAGTCATTGTAAAAATGTCATTAATGTTATTATTCAGTCGCCTCTGTGGTTCTGAATTCATATCATAGTTCCTTCATCTGTTGAATCTTGATAGTATGCATTTCCATTTTCGCCACACATCGTGGGACACTGAGAGTGGGACACCCGGGATGCTCTGTGTGAGAAAGGCATGAGTGAGATCAGTGCACTGCATTGGTTTTTCTTTTCTGTGTTTTGTTCTACCCATTTAATCCAGAAATTTCCCTTTAACATGCCTTTGTTTGAATTCAATTATGTGTCTCACAGTATTTAAAGTGGAATCATTCACACTCCTTTACTTGTTGCACACTTTGTCTTTCACACTTTTAGCACTTAGTGATAAATTGTAGAATCTATATGATTAATAAAATTAGCCTTTGGTGCCGCTACAGAATGAAAGCAGCCGGTTGTCTGCGGGAGACCAATGTGAGTTAGACTTGACTAGACCATGAGTCAAAAATGTATGACAAACCAGACTTAAAAAACAAAAAAGAATTTTGCCAGAGTATTGTTATAAGCTATGTGATCTCTTAATACACGATTTATTCACACATGCATTAAGACAGTAGCTTACAAAAAAATATTTTTTGAAAATATTTTCCTGTATGAAAAGTATTATGTGCTTAACATAACAATCCAAAAGCTCAAACCTTTACAAACCCCAAGTACAGCTGTTCAACACAACCTACTGCGTCACCTTTGAACATCATTACTCGTCTGGCTCTCTGCATGTCTCTTTATTACTTTACAGCCCTGCACAACTTACCATAGTTACAATCTGGACACTGTGTGGAGAACATCGAGTCCAAATGGCCTCATAAATTTGAATGAGGTAAATACTTATAGGTCAGGTGTTTGTTAAATATTTCTTTTTTTGTTGAGTATGCATTTTTATAATCTTTTTTTTTTTTTATGTTTTCCAGGTTCTCTTTCTTTTGTAAGTAGCAAGGTCACATTCATTTTAACTGTGAAGTGATGCACATTGGAAGAACTGAAAAGATTTTTTTTCTTATAAATAAAGTATTTTTTATATGAAAGGAAAAAAAAATATGATCATCAGTGGAACTCCTTTGTAAGGCACCTCCATGGTGTCAAATGGACAATATTAGAAATGGATTATACACTAGCTTTGCGCTAACCAATTTCTGTAATATACTTGGATCTGCTATGGAGTGAAAATAGTCTCAAAAGATTTGTGCGTGCGTAAACTACATTTCGTCCGTAACTTGAAATTCGTGAAAGAGTTTCGTCCTTAACTTCAAATTCGTAAAAGAGTTTCGTCTGTAACTTCAAATTCGTAAAAGATTTTCGACGGTAACTTCAAATTCGCACAGATCAGAGTTACAAGTGGACAAGGAGTTTTGAGACTCATTTCACGTCTCAAGATTTGTGCGTGCACGAGGCGTTTAAAGGCTGGTAGAATGCTGGGTCATCAAATTGTTCTTCCACATTAGCTCCAACTAACAGATAAAGCTTCTGCTAAATGAAAAACTATCTATTCAACAAGTAGACACACAAAACGTAATCTAAAATTATCCATAAAACGACTCATTCTAAGGTAGTAAACCGTTTGTGTTTAATGTATTGGCGCACAGGTTGTTTTGCTGGACAGTAGACAAGGCTAGCAGAGAGGAAAGAAGACAGATGGCGGCGCACCTCGGTGGTCAACCTTCAGAAGTAATTATACATTAAACACAAACATTTTACTACCTTAGAATGAGTCGTTTTATGGATCATTTTGCATTACCTTTTGTGTGTGTGCTTGTTGGATACATATTTTTTCATTTAGCAAAAGCTTTATCTGTTAGTTGGAGCTAATGTCGAGGAACAATCTGATGACCCAGCATTCTACCAGCCTTTAAACGCCTTGTGCACGCACAAATCTTGAGACGTTAATGAGTTTCAAAACTCCTTGTCCACTTGTAACTCTGATCTGTGCGAATTTGAAGTTACGCACGAAAATCTTTTACGAATTTCAAGTTACGGACAAAACTCTTTTATGAATTTCAAGTTACAGACGAAATGTAGTTTACGCACGCACAAATCTTTTGAGACTATTTTCACTCCATAGATCTGCTGTAGGTTTACTAACTTCTTACTAACTTTAGCTTTACTAAATAGCCAAAATCATTTTATGACTCTGTAGGATGATCCCTTGAGTCAGTTTTTTACACTTTCAGGGTAAATTTCATCAAATTTTCTAAATATTAATCAATAAACTCTGCTCAGACATGAGCAAAATGCTTATTTGGAAATTTGGCTGTTTTACTCCATTTGTAAAATATACCATCACCTTTTGAACTAATAAAAAAAATGTTTTGTTTGTAACCTCAGAAAACAAGGGTACAAGAAGATCTGCATTTGAAAAGTATGACTGATAATAACTGTGAAATTTGACATCTGGCACTATTTGCAATTTACATGTAAGCTGTGCTTACAAGTTAACTTTTTCAAAAAGGCCCCACTGCAGCCAAACACAGACCTGCATTAAATATTTTGAGTTATCATGAGAAGCATTTGAGGTTTAAAGGTGTACATCTAAATGTAATAAATGAATCATTATCTTTGCAATAATTAGGTGTGCAGATTTACAAGACATGCATTTACTGATTTGCTCCGACTGAAACATAACAATATATCAGCAAGGGGTAAAACGTGAATGTGTTCACATACTATTATAATTTAAGTGATCATTTAGTACTCGCTGCACAGTCCAGTTTCCAATGAGTGGCATTTAACTTTGACAATGATCAAAATATTCTGCAGAAATCAACATTAATCGGATTAAATTTGAGGACTAATTCCTTTGGCAGTGCTAAAACTATGCTATCCCAACTTCAGCTTGTTTATTTCAACTCAACTACTGCTTCACACAGTAGATGTGAGCATGAGGAACAACCTGCTGTGGAAAAAAACAAACAAAAAGGATTAAATTATTAATTTTGTGGCTCTCCAACACCTATAGAAAAAGTAAAGACTACTACTTGATTGGATAGAAAAACACAAATTTTGTTTGTTACATCCTCATAATTTGCACATCTCTGAAGGTTAATTTAACAGCATAAAGTCATGAATTTGTCATTTTTGGAAGAGCTGGAAGAGAACAGCACACTATACACGAAACAGCCGTGTAACCATACATAACTCCTTATATAACAAAGTACCTTGTACAATAATTGATGGGGACTAATGATTGAATACAAATACTGCATTAGCAAACTGATTTAAACATTTAAAGTTGAAACATTTAAAGTTTCAACTTTAAATGTTACTGAAGTATGCAGCATTCCAGTTTTTGTTAAGATGAATAAAAACACATTTATATAGACACACACACATTAATTTCAAAAGCAGAAAGTCATTCTCATTTATTGTCATAGTTAACATTTGCAATACGTTATATTTCTCATCATGTTCTTTGTTCGAGCCTGCAACCTTTGGGTCCATTTAACTTTCAGGTAAACAGTGCTTTGAGCAACCAAAAACAAACTATTATAGACTAGACCTCCATCAGTTACACTGAGCAACACACAAACATGTATTGGCAAAGATTATAGCCAGTAAATTTTTATTGCCACGTTTTAGCCGTTGCAGAAATATGAGAGCAATTACTCCACCACCATGTGAATTGACCACCTCTGCAATCCATTACACATAAATATGTTGTGATCCCTGTGTTCAACAGCCTGTTATGGACAGAGATGCATTCCTTTCCTTCTAGTGTGCAGACATGTCTGAGGTCATGGCCATTTTGTCCATATCCCATTTCTTGGTGTATCTTTAGCAAGCAAAGCAAACCATGTGCTGCAGCTCAGATTGAAGCCTTTCTCTGTTCTTGGTATATATGGGTCAAAGAGGAATCTTTTGAAAAACAGGAAGATAGGAAAACTGCCCAGCACTAAATGAAAGGGGTTTACAAAGCTGGAACTATTCTCTTAAATGTCTGACCAGAGCGAACTGATAGTCAGAGGAAATACTCTAAGTGCAAATATTGCTACACCTGCTCCATCACTTTTGTACCTTCATACACACAGAAGCATCTGGAAGGCAATACTGGACTGAGATTCAATTAACTTGTGTTATAATAAGGGGCAAAGACTGGGAGTTAGCAGTACACAACTAAGGTCCAGAGGTATGATTGACGTTCGCCTTCATTCAACCTCAGCATGAAAGGAAGCGCTAAGTAAACAAATAGCATGCAATCAAAACATTTTCTGTGTATCAAATTGTCCAAAAAACCCAAAGATTTTTTGGAAACATGAAATGATGTTTGCGCAGGATTATAAGGTACCGTTGCTGTCTGCAAGATCAGAGCTGGAATGTGTATGCATTGTGGTTTGTTGATGAATTGAATAAGTCTGCGAGCTGTGCTGTAAATCTTTGAGTTGAAGGACGAACAGTATCTCATAAGAGTACTGGCCGCTATCTGAGGGAAGAGAAAGCCTCTAGGCGATGATGGAGAGGTAGAGGGGGCAGTGGAGGGGACAATTGGTAATTTCAACAGTATCTTATTTTGAATATATTTCTTTATGGGAATAAAACATTGCCCCTGTTGTCTTTTCTTATGGTTTATTTTTTGCTTTTAAAATCAAAATCTGCTGAGGTATAGAGAGATATTGAAGGCCTTGCATTCTAATTGTCCCCTGCAGAGAGTATAGCCCAGTGAATTACTGCTGATATACTCTATGGTTGATCATTTTTGTTACAAGAAATAGTGTGTCATTTATTCAGGCAACAGTAAATGCTTACTTATCCAACTAATTACATCAAATAACAATATTTTATAGTTGCAGATGAAAACAAGTTTTTAGTTCTGGGCTTTCTGAGGCTCGTGCTAAGACCCCGACTACTTAGTTGCCCCTTGCTAAATAACTGACAGTGTCAAATCCGGTCTTGAAGTTTTTATGTTTCACTTCAGTGCACATATGTCAGAGAATATTTTGATCTTAACACTACTGCTGAGAGGAAACACTTTGCACGCAGCATAATGAAAACTTAACAAAGCATCACTCGAACAGTAATTCCAGTGAAATTCAAGTCAATAATATTATGACAGCATTGCTTTCAGTACTCAGTGACTGAAGCAAAGTTCCTTAGATTAAGTGTGTAAAATGGATTCAAATGCTATAACTCCATGATTTTGGCTTAAAGCCGTCAGTCAGGTATAGGTCATAGCTAATCAGTGGGTCTGTGTTACATACATCAGTGCTACTTTAATTGTCCTAAATTGCTGTAGAGCTTGTAGAAGAGAACCTACCCCAGCAAATATTGATCAGCATTAAAGTGGGGATTAGTCAGCAAAGTGTTAGCTCTGCAGACTAAAGAAATGGCATCACAAACTGATGGCATGACTCATGTTTATGGTTTTATTGGAATGTATTTATTATAGTCAGGTACATCTTAATTTTGTTTGTTTTTTCCTGTACAGTTGTTTCCCAAATTTTAACTTGAATTCCAATAATTAAATATGATTTATATGTTGCATAAATTCTGCATCTACCATCTGGCCACTGTTACTAATTTTAATCAGAACTCACATTTATAATTACATGTATCAATTTAATGCCACTGACATTTTACAGATTGTTTTGTTTCCAATTAGATTTTATTTTGTGAAAATATTTTTATTTTTTTGTCTTCTTTATTTTTCTGTTCTTTAATAATTATTACTTGAAATGAATACAGACACTAAATGAGTGTAGTTGCATCTCATTATTGCTATAAAAAATAAACACTGATGGCATTATCATAAGTGTCTGCCTGTTCTGATTAATAACATATTCTTCAAAGTACTACTATCGTCCTCTCTCTAAAATAAGTAAATGTATAGAATGAATGATTTGGAAATTTATCTAATAAATTTTTAATTCATTAGATTATGTATTTGGACACTTTCTGCCCTCTTGTGGTGGCATTTTATAGAACAAGGACCCTCTCAAATCTCCATCAGTTACAAGATCCGAGTTACTAAAAATCAAATAACTAGCAGTATTTCTACACATAAGTATAAATGTATATGTATATATTAGATGTATGGAAAAAATTAAAATTAGAATTATTTGTAATCATGGAGTTTATATTTGTAAAAGGGGAATAAATACTCCTGCATTACATTTTATCCATTTATAAATTATATAGGCAGCTCTCTGTTTTATAGCACATACAGTCTTGCCCATTTTGTTCCAGTTTAATTCTAATGTTGGTTATTTTGTTGTTGTTTTTTGTCAAATTTGTGGTATACAACCCTGACTGTAAAACAAAAATTTTTAATAAAGACATCAAAGAAAAAGTATGAGTAGAATAGATTACCATAATTTAAAATCAACAACATGATATAGTAACACCAATCTTCCCTGACTCTGAGCCAGATTAAACAGAGAGTGAATCTGCTCACAAATGCCCAGCAAAAGGTCAGCACGGTATTGAATTTTTCAAAATACCTCCTGGCATTGCAAATATTTTTGACCACTGCGTAATACTTTGGGGAAGGATGAATCCCCACTCCTCCATGCCCCCATCTCTCCCTCTCTCTTACACACTCACACATATATACACACACGGATACCGCTACACAACGGCTGCCAGTCTGCACAGAAAAACACCGCTCTGGGTTATTCATCGATTGACCATTCAAATCCCAACATATGCTGCTCTGCCTCTATTCCGCTGTGTTCTCAGAAATGGACCATTTCCTAATTCTTCCACAAGGCTTCCTACTCTGTTCAGGAGTCTCTCACACACCATGTAAATGAGAAAATGTAGGAAGGAATTTGAATTGATCCAGTACGTGTGCAAATGCGCTGGTGAACATGTAAATGTGTATCTGTGTGTAGCACGGCGAACATTTTGACCTATTTTGCAGGAAAAAAAAATACCAGTACAATATATCATCCTAATATGTGCCCTTGGAGTAAATTGTCCCATGATATATATCACATTGATCTGGAGTGTCTCTACACAGCTACATGTTGAGGTATGAATGATAGCTAAAATAAAAAAGGGAACCTGAGAGTTTCGGTGTACTTTTGCAGTGTACAAAAATATTCACCCCAAGTGCTGCACGGTCAAGCATATCAGCTGTACTTTGCTTTTCATGTCTTTCTAGCTTTAGTCCAAAATGTTTTCCTCTCCAAGACCCCCTCCTGGTTTTACCCCTGTCGTTTTCCTTTTCTTATCCATCCTTTTGATCACCTAAAACATCAGTCCATCACCACCAGAAGCTGTGGTTTATGTCTCCCTGCTGTCCAAAGCTTGCTGTCTGCCTTCCAGTGAGAGCTCCTCCCTGCTGAGCAGCTGCCCGTTTGCCAAACTCAAGAGTTTGTGGGAAAAGTGAGCAGGTTTTACATGGAGGACTGCCTTAATGTTGTTCAGTTGGTGGGAAGCCACACAGGGCGCTGCACTTCAGATTCTCTGTTTGTTCAACTGTGCAGGGCCAAACTCAGTCCCGGTCTCCCTCCTGCTCTCTACCTCGCTCCCTGTTCACGAGCACTTTGTTCTGTCCCAGTGTGCATTAATCACAAAGAGATTAACGCAGATTAATGAGATCTGGATAAAACAGTCAGAATGAAATGAAATGTTTCATGTTGTGATATATGATGGGATGTGTAGAGACATGAAACATGAAATGTTTCACATTTCATGTACTAAGATAAGAAATACTTTCATGTAAACATTTCATGTAAATACTTGACTTGCTGGGTTGTTTCTGTTTTGTCTGAGCAGTAGAGGTATGCCTTTCAACTGGGGATTAGGAGGGGACGTGGCCTCTATAGGACTCCCTCAGAGCAAAGCCAGTCCTCCCATGTTAATTTCTCAAGGTCAAGAAGAACCGCTGCAATGTTTCAGCTTTGAAGGTGGACTGCATATACAATAACAGGAACCCTGCTGTACAGGGAAAAAACAACAACAAAAAAATGATTCAATACCACTACATTCTTGTTTTTAAAGATCAAAAAGGCCAGATTCAGAGGCGTTTCAGGCCTAAAAAGAAAGAAAAAAAAACAGATTTGTCTGCTGCATGTGAGTTCATATAAGACTTGGTGCTAAATGAAACTGGTAACTTTTCTGTGCCGCAACATTTTTCCATTCCTTGATGGCTCCATTCCTTTATGAAGAAGCATTAATATGACAATTTACCACTCACTGTTATTTTTCAGGCTACACTATGTATAACTGGGTTACTTTACATTGTAATAAGGCAACAAAATGCAACACATTAAAGCACACCGTGTTCCCTTATGTATTTAAAAATAGGGCTTAGGAAAAAGCTACATAGCATGTGTCCCGCCTTTTGAGATTTAATGACTATCCTGTGACTCCACAGAGAATTACTGCCAGTAATTGATTATTAAAACTTGAAATTGCCAACCACATCCATTATTTGACAAGTGCATTTGTTATCCTTGTAATTAACAAAGCTTGGCACTTACCGTTTGCCAGTTCCAAGACCCCCAGAAAAATATATCAGAGGTTAGAAAGGCTACTTATAGAGCAAGCACTGTCTGAGCAATTATCTGAGACATAATACATTACCAAAGATGCTCAATACACCAAGAAATTTCTCCTTACACCACGGCACAAACCACGCTGTCAAATCTCATACAGTCTGTAAGAAAGTATAGAAGATGCACACTGGTACAGCAGCTACTGATTAACAACAAATGTATTACCATTGTTGTTGCTGCATTAATGTATACATATAACAACCCACAAATTATAACTTATAAGTCTTATAAGTCTTAATGACATGTTTTTTTTAAATTAATTATAGAATCCAATGTTTCTTTTGTGAAATCATAATTCTAAAGAAGAAATAAACAAAACACATAATGACATTTCAGACATACAGTACAGAGAACAAGTAGCCTCTTAACAATTAATAATAAATTAATAGAACTGGTCACTATTTAAAACCATCTACACGAGCCACTCTGCACACTCTCTATTAAATCTCACATCTATAGCTTTATAGTTACCAGTCGTATCTGTTTGCATGACCTCCAACAGCTTCTGATTTTATTTAAAATGGCAATCATTTTATTTATTTATTTATTTTTACTAAGAATAATTTTCCTCTTTATAACATTAACATACAGAAAGTGAAAAAACACTAGAGACCAAATAATTCTCAGTCTAAATATTGTAAAATATTCAAATATAAGTAAAACAAGGAGTCCAGCATATTTTAATATGTATTTTACCCTGTATCTGTAATAATGCCATATATTTCATAGTTTTTCAAACTGACCCATAATTATTGCTGCTTAAGTCCACTGTAGCCACCGTAGTGCTTCTGGATTTGCTTCTGGCTTCAGATATTCATGATGGGAATTCCTTTTGCAAGAAAACAGTTAAAGCCTCTAACTGTTACGCATCCCTGAAACAAAACTATTTTCATTTCCTCATAGACTCTGCCTGGACTCAAAACCAAGCTGAGATAATTCCCTTTTGTTGATCAAGAGCAAAGCAAAAAGCAAGGTCTTTGTTTCATTGGAGATAATCAGTAACTGGCTAAAATCAGATAATTGAATCCAGACTTGGGGAATGCAACATGAGGGTCATTTAAGAACAGAGCAAAGCTGACAGCTCTCAAGTACAAAACCTGAAGTCGTAAGAGTAAAAGTGCACGCAGGAGTAAATCCAGTGCAGTAGCATGAAGTGTTAGGAACACTGGTGGTTGTCCATGAGGGCCAAGACATGGCAGAGAGAGGTTTTCTTTACTGGGAGAGATGGTGTATCCACAGGCCGTTTGGGCAGGATAGAGGAGGATGAATTCATTAAAGGAAGCGCAGTCTCTCCCAGCTGCCATCTCTCCCCCTCCAGCCAGACTCCGATCAATGGCAGGAATACATCCAAAACAACATTTAGCACAAGACCTCGGAAGCAGGGGTGCATTTAAGACTTCTCTGTGTGCGCACATCACCCTTGGATGCGCGCACTGTTTCAAAATGTGCTACTGAATTAGAACAGGGGAGGTATAGGGGCAATGTGTTTGTATCACAACAGAGAAGATTGTTTAACACAGATGCTTCGAGACAATTTTGTTCTGTTTCATTTACTGCACAGCTGTCGCGATCCCACCTATCATTTGCTAAATGTTTCTAATTCTATTAATCCTTTAAAGTCAATTGCAGGTGACATAATTTCCTCAAATACATTACTTGAAACTGATATTAATCCACTAACTACTGGTGTATACAAGCAGTCAGTGGTACCCAGTCAGTGTAAACATAATTGAATTAAATGATTGCAATATTTTACAATTATTAGCAGATTGTTGCAATAACAAATAATCATATTCAATAATTCATGTGTCTTAGTTCTATGTGTTAAGCAACTTGAATTTTACACAGGCCAAAATAGCATCTTTATCACAAACCATATATGTATTATGTAACTAGAATTGCACCTGACCTATTATTGCAAACATAAACTTAAACAAGCAAAAGTAAAATGCTTCTAGTACCATCTAGTGGTTATAAAAGTAAGCCGGCGCTGTTAAGAGAAAATAAAGTACATATATAGTTATTACCCAAAAGGTTCAATAACTCATTCCAAACAGTATTAGCCTGATGAGACCCATATGCAGACTATATAGTGCGGCTAAATTTAACTACGAGCTGGATTCCATTAGAAAATCTTACATTGGCACAATAAAAATCTTTGTGAACAGGGCAGCACCCCTCTGTGTGCTGATGAGACGGCTCAGGAGGAATCTTATACTTTGCTCGAGTTTAACTGCATTTATATGATGACCCTGTACGCCCTATATTCCTCAAAAAGACAATCATATATTGTTCCAGTGTACTGTCATATGTTACTGCTATTTAAAGAAAGGATGAGTTTATTAGCATAGTGGTTCCTGCACACAATACCAGATCTTATCTTTACAGGTATATGTATAATCAGCAATAAAGATTATGTACAGACATGTACAAACATTAAACATTAAGTGAATTTCTAAGCATCACTTCAGCCTACTTTATGGTTTGTGAACAAGCCATGTGTTTACCTTCCAGCCTGCTGTTAAAACAACCAAAACACAGACAGGTTTATATGAGTTTATTTACAAAACTGCATTTCAATGCAATGTTGTCCAGCTAAACAGAAAAATTACCTACTGTAATTTAAAATACCTTGTTCTTAAACTGCTTATGTTTTTTAGTTAGTTAGTTTTTATTAAAAAAAAAAAAATCTTTGGGATTTATTTCATTGTTCCTGCTTCAGAGGAACTTTTTGACCGATTCCATGAATACAAACAGTCCACTTAATCATAAC
>VUQR01024931.1:50038-69800 GCA_015108515.1 Hemichromis elongatus | reverse complement strand
GGGGGAGTCTGGAACAGGAAGCATAAGTCCAGATACTGGGTATGCAGCACTAAATATAGTCTTATTGAACATAAACTTCTCTATTAGACCTTCTTATCTCAAGGACAGGACAGAGTGATCCATTTTACCAATTAGCCTTCTCTGGTTAAACCTTGAAGTGCACTCCCACAGCTGCAGCTATATCACTGAGTGGTGGTAAAGAGTTGGCCTCCAGCCTTGTCTATGTAAAAAAAAAAAAAGGCAGAGAATAGTTCTCTTAGCTATACACTAAAATTAAAACTTAAAAATCAAGAGTTTTAAATTCATATAAAATATCCTTTCTGTTAGGTAAACCTGCTTACAACTGGATTATCACATTTAAGATTAAATTTCCAAAAAGTTACTATTATCCTAAGACCTAGAAGGAATTAGATAATTTGGAAAGTATTTTCTAGACCGGTGCAATCAGTGTGCAACAATAAGGAGATGAATTAGAACACCAGACAAACGTTATCAACCAACATTGATAAGCCTGCTGGAAAGTTACAGTTGCTACTTTGGAAAATACAGTGGCTATGTTGGTGCCAGAGGACTGTGCTCGGGTATTAGATGTTAAATTTAAAAAATGCTTGTGAACAGTCTACGTTCTAAGTAGATATATCCTATAGGTATAAAGGATAGCACTACAGAAAATGTACTGAAATACTTGGTACTGATGTCTAAATTAAATGGACATCCCTGCTTTCCCCTGTTCAGCGCTTACATTCCCTATTAAAGAAAAGTATACATTTCACCAGATTCCAGTTGTGATTTAAAAGTCCGGCCTATTTTCTGCTTTTAATATATCTCCAAATTCTCAAAAGCAACTGTAGTATTGATCTATAATTAGTAGCAAGAGTGTGATTTATGGTACAAATACATTTTTTAACAAAATAATGCAAATATCTCAATTTAAATAAGTAGCAATAGCACAGTCGAAACACTGTGAACAGTATGCGAACAGAGCACATTTATGAAGATTAAATCTTTAGGAAGTTTTAAACATTGTAAGCCTTTACATAGTTGTCACAAGAGACTGGATCTAATCCAGCACCAGCTGGAAAAACAGCTTAAATTTAGAACACTAAACAGAAACAAAAAGCAGCCCTACACTAACACAAAGGGAGACAATACACAAGAAAATCCATATTAGATTCCTACCCGCTTCTGCAGACAAAGAGGTGTGATGGCAGGCAACGTGACTCTTCTTGCATGGAAATTCATGCTTCTGTCTTAGCTGCACAATTAACTATGAAAAAAAATGTCCATGCATAGTAATTAAAAGTAAGGCTAATGTATAAATTATAGTTGGATATAATATGATAGTATTAAAAATAATATATATAGATTTCTTTTCTGAGCCTTTCCAGTGCTAACTTGTTATAGTGAGATTCATCAAATTGCAAGTGTGAGAAACAAAATGATGTTTCCCTACCACCCCGCAAACTCCTCCTCTGTCCTTGGGGATGTATAATCTCTTTGCGTTTCTTTCCTTTTAGAAAGGGAGTTTCTCAAACTAAAAAAGTTTCTCATGGTGAAGAGAGTTAGGATATATAGTACAAGGCCAAAGAAACGTTAAATATTTATTTTAAAAAAGAAGCAATTTTAGCCTAGCGATAATGTAAAACCAAAACAAGAAGCTGAAGATTTCCCAGAAAGCACATGTATCACTTTCTTTTACTTTGTAGCCAGACACTACACTGCTATTTTTAGTCTCTGATGCACAAAAATGTTTTTTAGAGAACGTACACGAGCATGAATATATTCTTGCTAATTATTGATTGTTATAAGGTGTGTTTTAGTATTTTCCAGTGTTAAGAACTGTGTACCAAAGTCAAATTTGGCAAAATATAGATTTAAACTGGCTATTTTTTTTTTAATAAATTATACTGCATCTAAGTGGTACTATAGACAATTAATTGTTACTTTATTAGAAACACCTATTCAGTTGCTCGTTAATAAAACTATTTCAGAATGAAGAAGAAAGTTGATGTTGGTGTGAGACCAACTGGTATTAATACATAAAGAAACTGCTGATCTACTGGGATTTTACATAAAACCATATCTAGAGTTTACAGAGAATGGTCCGATACGAAAATGTCCAGTAAGCAGCAGTTCTTGAGGAGAAAGTGCCTTGTTGATGTCAAAGGTGAGAGGAGAGTGGTAGACTGCTTCAAGCGGATAGGAAGGCAACAGTAACTCAAATAACCACTAGTTACGAAACAAGTATGCAAAACAGCATCTCTGAATGCACGACTCTGAATGACTGCAGGTTTCCCCACCTTATAAACAGTAGATTGCACAATAACTTAAAAAAAGCCCACTGAATGAACAATGGGCAATGGGGTTTATTTCTTAACTTTGGGCCTATGAGGATTGTTGAAACTCATTTAATTAAACATACCTATTTTTGCTGTGCTGACTGTGTCCATCCCTTTATGACAGCAGTGATCACAAAGCTCAAATCATCTAAAATTGTATTCTTGAAGTTCACTGTACTCAAAGGCTATCTTTATCTATGATGGAACAGTGCATCTGCATTGTAGATGCGAAGTCGTCTTATATGAAACAACTTTCTAATGCTATCAAGTCAAAATACTAATTTTTGAGGAATGTTTCCGGCATATTGTTGAATCTGTGCCATGAGTAATTCAGGCAGTTTTGAAGGCCAAAGCCTCCAATTAACTACTGGCAAGTTGTACCTAACAAAGGGGCCAGTGTGTGCATAACTAGACTCTACTAGACTTTTCATTTCACAAACTACACCCACCATGATTTGTGCATTCATTTGAAAGGAGAAAACAGTTGCAAACTAATCTTGACCTGATGTGTTATTGCTGGATATCTGGTCCACTTCAAGGTAATGTGTTCATTCATGATTAAATATAGTTTATATTTCATTTAAAAAAAATTAAAATACTGGCAGTGGCCAGTGCTACCCCTCAGCCTTCCCACACATACACCTATGGTAAATAATTTCAAAAACCTACATACCATTGTTCTCGAGTTATAACATTCGCAATTTCAGCAAACTTGACCTCTGACCTTGAGGTCTGCCCACCTGCCCACCGAGCGGGGTTATGACAATATGCCATCAGCCTTTTACAGCTAAGGGGTAAAAATGATAAAATACTATTCTTAGGTATAGTTCTCTGTGTGACAGAACCTAGGAACTTCTCCTACATAGAGATAAAGCTGCAACTTCTTAAATCCCAGAAAAATAATTAAATTTCCTGCATCTACAATAAGTTAATATTTATTAGTATATTTCCTCATATTTACCCTCATAGCACTAAACATGGCGGTTTGGCTAAAGTTATTGTACTCTCACGCTCTCATGAGAACACACAGGAAAAGAAGAACCGCCAACAACAGACTTCATGTTTATCTGGAAACACGGCACATAGACTAGAGAGAGCACAGACAAGCAGACGCTGCTAGTTATCACACTGCTAAAATGAATTGGAATTAATGGACCCAGAATGATAACAGAGTCGCCACAACTCCCATAACAAAGCTAGCGCCAGACACATTGTCCTTGACCATAGCTGTTTCAGACAAGACCCCTTGCAGGCTCTGTCAGAGTAAGAAAACAGCCAGCAATGCAGCAGCCCAGTGGTGCATACATGCAGGTATATAGTGCATGCTAACCTCCGGGACAGGAAATTTTTAGTGCAAAGCAAGGACACCGTCATCCAATGTTTGATCGCTATGTTATTTTGTTACTTGTTAGGTTGTAAGGACAAAAAAACAGCCTCTTTTTCTTTTTTTTTTACATTTTATTTTATTTGGATCCATTTATCCATCCATTTACATCCTGCTTATCAAATTCAGAAATCTGGTGGGGCTGGAGCCCATCCCAGCTGTCAGGGCGAGGGGCAGGCAACACCCTGAACAGGCTGCCAGTCTGTCACATGTTCAGACTGATTTAGAACCACAAAATAACATAACGTACATGTCTTTGGAAGCTGGACTACCCAGATGATTATTAGTAGTAGTAGTAGTAGTCTCATAAATATTAGTCAGGTCACTTGTATTATAATATGCTGATATGTTATTCTGGATTGGAGTAAATGTACTTAACAAGCTGCAATATTAGCAGCTCACTTGCAAATATACATCCAAAATGAAGTATTTTAAATCCCTATGTTGCACATCAAACAGCTGACTTTACAGCCTATTTGTCTGCAACCACCTCACTAACTACTCTACAAGCTTACTGCTACTACAACCAATGCATTTCACAAGGCACTACTTTTGTTTTGACAGGAGCACACAAATTCAAGGTCATTCAGAATAAATGTTTTGTTAGACACATTGTCTCAAGTATAGTAAATTCAGCTTTGTTGACTCATAGAGTAAATTCAAAGGCCTGACTTATAAAAGCAACATTTTAGTTGGACATCCGGTCTGATGCCCTGTGTGGAGACTTGGTTTTCAGCTAAAGTGGAGATATATCTTTCAAGAGAGAAGAAAGGTGTTCTAGAATATCTTAACAGGGGAGCCTGGGAAACAAAGCATTATGGTGGATTTTCAGTTCACATGTTTTTATGGAAGTTTTTCTGTCCAGAATTATGAAGATTAGTCCAAGAAATCACAAGGTAAACAATATTTTCATATTACCTCTGCAATTAATTCATTTAGAACTCTATTTTTTTCTTCTTAGTCTTAATCTATTTTTTGTTGTTTTTTTTAAAATACAATGAACACACAACAGCACTGCAAAACAAAGCAATATCAAAGAATCAAAAGATCCTGCCACAGTTCTGCAAAACCATTCAATTAAGAGAAAATGTGGTAAGTTAGAGAAGTACCACAATAGCAAGACTCAGTGTCATTTTCCCTGGCTGCCTTTTTTTTTAATAATCTAATGCCATCTCTAGAGGAATATTATTATCTTTAGATAATTATGATTGATGATAAATATTACTACCCAGAAAGGCTCACTGGGAAGCCAAATGGACAATTTTGCGGGTGAATGGTGGATGAGGGGACAAGTGCAGCACAGTTGGAACAATGATGTCATTGGCTTTTTGAGTGCCTCTAAAAGGAGGTCACCATGCTGTGCCATTAGGACAGTGACATGAAAACAGCTGTTCAGACTAACATACTGCCTTTATCTTCCCAGGGATCCTGGGGAATAAGACCAAGCACATGGATATACTGTTGTTGTTATACTACCGGTATTAGTAGTAAATGCCATATTAAACATTGGCAACATTTTAAATAATGAGGCCAGTGTAAGCAAAACCTGAAAATTGACACTTCTTTAAACATTTGGTTCCTAACAATTTCTTTCTACTCTTGAATTTATATAATGCCACTGCGAGGGCATGTCCTTATAGGTTTGATGGAAGAATAAAAGAATAAAAATATGGTCTTGAAAATTGCTATAATAGGTTCCATTTAAGTTGATTTGCAGAGAGCGAACTGTTTCTCTCTCGCTCACTTTGATAAAATAATTTTATTTTCAGTCTAATAATGGCATCCTTCACTTGGATTGGCATGTCTTTGACACTCATATTGAAACACCAGTGAACAGCTATCAAGTTTAAATTCAATATTTTGAATCAACTCCAAATCTTTTGTCGGTTTATTGTTTCACATAATAATAATAAGGAAATAGGTTACACCTGGCCATGAAACCGCTTAACTCAATTGTCCAATTACCCGGAAAATGGGTAACTATGTAAAAAAATAAGGACTGGAACATTTGACACATCCTGAACTATGAAATAATTCCCAGAAACAAGTGTTTATTTGACCTTCAGCCACTTTTGTAATAAATAAATAAAGTATTAATTTGAATATATTAATTTTAATTTGGATCACATTGAGTTTTTGATGCACTGCAATAAGTACTGGATGTCTACACTTTAATCATATATTTACAGTTTTTTTTTTTAAACAATTCACTGTCACCACCACTGGCCTGATATTATCCCTACAGACACTTAGCTTAAAAGACTAAACTATACATTTCTGTGCACATATGTAATTAATAAAAGACCCACACTTACCAGCAGCTATACTGCTGATAGCTGCTGGTAAAAACAGAGTGCTGTCATTTTTATGTTTTCCGATGAGTCATTGCTGTGAGGCGACCCCTGCTGCTACACAGGCACACACAGACACACTAACACACCACAATGATAATGAAAAACAGTCAACTCCAGCTTAGAGTATAGGGGCTTTTGGTTGGCAAACCAAACTAATTTAACAGCCCTGGAAAATATATAGGCAAACTCACCTCACATTTGAGGCAGACCAATGATTGCTAGCTTCCCCAAGCAATGAATGTGCTCTTGTTTCTGAATGTGCCAGTGAGTTATAAAAATGCACGGTCAACAACAAATCAGTTTTCTCCTGACTTGTATGAACTGACTAAAAAAGGGGACAAAAGAAAGTATACAACTAGTCTTCATTTCATTGCTTCTGTACAATTTGTTGCAGCCTGATCTGTGACTAAACTCATAAGGTCAAGAGCAAGTGACAATAGCTGCAGTGCAAGTAAGGCAAAAATACTTCAATTATGGGGTAAAAATTGTCATTGTCTATATGTAGCCTCAGTAGTCATCCAAACAGCCTGTGAGACTAACGTGGGTAAAAATGCAGAGAAATGCTTTAAAGATTTTTACTGACAGTAAAAAAAGTCCTGCCAACATAATTAATGCACTATATTATAATGCAACACAGCACATTACATCATTTTAGGTCATGGTTCTTCTCATAAAACTAACATTTTCAAGCTCGTCAAGAATTGTGTGCTACCAACACACATATTTTAAACTGCTGAGTTTTTCAGTATCAGTAGATACTTCCTGATTTTAAGTGCAAAGTAATCACACACCTTCTGCTAAAACAAACAATAGTGCTGTTAGGCTCCAGACCTGATCATTTTAAACCATAAAATTTATTCTGAAAAATCTAAAGGTGGTGTGAAACATTGCAGGGTCCTTTTTGTAGTGGCTGCTGTTTACATAAAGTATAGTATAACAACCTGGGATTAAAAGCACAATATCACAGAGTATGTGGCTTATCTAAGCATGCTGACACAGCGTTATTTTAGAGACTTTAACCTTACTCACATAACCGGTTGGACCATTCATATGATCCTAAGTTCATATGAATGACTTCAGCAAGCCAAACATTGCATTTTTTTCATTCATTCAACTTTTTAAAAATGTTGCACAATTTTGTTTTCTGACATTTGATCCATTTAAAAATCAGCAATAAGTGAATCAGTTAACTGAAATATCTAAGGGGACATAACACAGGCCTTATATTTTTAATAATCATGGTCCAAAAACTATAAATATGACACTCACCTGAGATGTACAGCTTTTGGTCCATGGTAATAAACCTTCAGAAGCAAGGGGGGGCAGGGTTGAGGGGAGAAGCTCAAGAAGAGGGGAAGATAATGATGCCTCGCACTCTTTAGTGTTTCTAGAGGACAAAAACATAGAAACAAGAGACAGAAACACACTTTTGTGAAGTAAAAGTTTGTAAATTTTCAGGCAACAAGAAGAAAATTACATATATTTATAATATTTTGGTGACTCAGCCATAATATGCAACAGCTTCATATCACATAAATGCACAGATATGAAGCTATCTGTCTTTTATTTTTTTTATTTTTTTTGCCTGCCAATGAAATGCTTGAGCATTGTAATGAGTCCTTTTCTTGGGTAAACACATAGTGAGATCTGACCAAAACCAAAGACACGGCTCCACCCTCCTCACATTTTTATAATACCAGGTGCCTGCTGTCACTACAACACCAAAACTCACATTCAGAGGAGGTTATTTCTAAGCCTTATGTGTACTGTTGACATCATTTTGAGGTCATAAAGGAGTGAACTATCCCCCACAAGAGGAGAAGACCCCCATAAAGACACTACCCCTAGGACATATAACTCCACCCCACCTGTTTGAAGTAGTTCAGATTAAAGGAAGAAAGAGGACATGCATGCAAAGCGGTCTTGGTTCATAAATGCTATGAGAAAGTAAGAATACATTAGATTTCAGCATGCTTGCATGGTATAAGGGGTCTTTTAACATATATTTCTTTACTACAACAACAATTATCTATGTTATCATCTTGTCTCTTTTGAAGTAAAAATAACATGTTGCACTGCAACATACATTGCAGCTTTTAAACAGAGATCTACATCTTCTGCAAATAAGACTGTGCTATTCGTATGTAAGGCAGCGTACACTGTAAAGTGTAGAGTAGCATACGCTTCTTTTCTGTTTTAGCGCAAATTAAACAAGCCTGCTTTAATTTTATAAACAAACTGCTTGTCAAGTATAAAGAAAATTGAGACCTACCTGTTCCCCCTGCAGAGTTTAATGTTGATCTTCTGTTTATTTGGTGTTATTAAAGGCTCTTGCAGTGGGATGAGAGCTGCGCTGGGAAAGCCACTCACATTACCCTTGTCACTTTGAAAAATCTCTGCTTTCTGTCCGAGGCTTTGAGAAGTGTGTATCTCGTCCAGTGCCTTATTCATATCACTCATGTGGGCCAGCTAAATCCAAGGCATCATCTGGAGCAAATAGAAGAGACAAGCTTTTAGACTGGAGTATGTGCAGACCACAGTTGGGAGCAAGCTGCCTGGCGGGGCTCATCTGCTCACAGCTCAGCAGAGCACACACATACATACACACGAGTCTCATCTGCTGCCCACAGGGCTGGCCCAGTGGGGCAAAACGATCCCTCCTACCCAAACATGATCCACCACATAAAGATATTTTTAACACAATGACTCCCAAAACAATCATCCTTGCTCTGACACAGTCAAGCTTTATCAATCATGTCATTTGCTCTTCCACCTGTTTCTTCTTTTTATTACTCGCCTTTGATAATGTTTATATCGATAGCAATAAATTACCACACAAAGCAGAATCAAACAAAAAGGGCTTGGTATTAAGTACAGGTGGGTTATGACTACTATAAAATTAGCTGTTCTTTTGTGATTGACTTTATCATAGTACACTGTAGAAGGCCTGTAGTTGTAAAGAGTAGCCAGCCCAACAGAATGGCTGTGTGGTAGGCAGTGTCATTCAGAGACTGGCCTTGTGTGGGGGATGGTGGGGATGATAACATCATTCTCAAAGGTAATGTGTAACAGAGTTTGACCAAGGCTGCACAGGGAAGGCAGTAACTCACAACCCAAAGCTTACTTAATAATATCAATATCTAGTTTTGTTTTTTTTAAAGGAAGAAATACAGAAAATGTATAGTATAATGCTCCATCTCAAAATGAAAAGGGACCAAGAGGAAAGGCATTACCAGACATTACCTGTCTGCCTCCATTCCTACGATCTACCACAGCAACCGTTACAATAGCCTCACTATACATGTTTGCCTATTATACAAGCAGGCTATCATCATGGTGTCCTGTAGATACATGTGAATTGACTACACTAATCTGAATATTTGTATACCAATTTATTAAAAGTGGCAACTTTATGAAAAAAATATAACATAAATGAAGTGTATATGAACCCACCCCAAAACTCCGCCGGTACTGTGGTCACAAAGGGATGCACAACAGATTCATCTTCTGTTGATCATCTTGAGTAAATTAACATCAGTGCCGTTCCCTTTAAATGAATTTGTGGTCTTGTCCAGGTGCTGTAGCCCATCAGCTTCACAGTTCACGTGTTGTGCACATTCAGAGAGTCACTTCTGCATATTGTGGTTGCAGCCAGTGGCTATTTGAGTTACCATTGCCTTACTATCAGCTCAAAGCAGTCTGGCCATTCTCCTCTGTCATCTCGTATCAACATTTTCTCCCAGAAAATGCTGCTCATGGGATATTTCTTTTTTTTCCTTCTTGCTATCACTAACTGCCTAGTAGCAGCAACCTCAGTTTTCAAGTTTGCTCAGTTTGAACTTCAACAGGTCACCTTGACCATGTCTACACACCCAAATGCTGGAAGCTACTGCCATATGATAGGCTGATTCAATATTTCAGCCATTCCTACAGTCGAGAGGGCTGAAGCCCACTTAAAAACCAGAAAATACTAATTTTAATTGTCACTGTAATTAAATAGAAAGTGTTTTTCCTTAAAAATAAATAAAGCAGGCTGTTGTCTATAAATTGCTAATGCTCCCCAGTCATATGCAAAATTTTAAGACCAACATGTGACCCACCTACCCTACCATTGGGACACAAACATCAATACAAGAACAGTGAATTTAGGTCAAAGTAGTGAGAAATATCACAAACAATCCACTCCCATTACCAGTTTTAATTTACTTTTTATATTAATGAACATATTTCAATAAATCTTTAACTGTACATACTTGAGAGTTATTTCAAACCAAGCTTCTGCTATTACTGCTGCCCACCAGGGGGCCCTGGCCCACACTTTGGAAATCATTGAGATGTTTTTATTAAGGAGTCACTGAACAGTTGTACCTAACTAAGTGGCCTTAAAACGTATGTTTACATGGACTCTAGCAGTAAAATATTTTTTCTTAAATATTTGCTCTGATAGCACTGGAGAAAAGTGTTAGCCACATAGTCCAAGCTTTAATTTCTAAAGAAATCTTATCTGTTAATTCTAAAACAAGGATCCTCTCCTTTTAAGTAAATAAGTGTAATTACTTTATCCATAAAGCAACACTTCAAACGTACGGAGCAGGGTGATTTTGTCTGTTTATCCTGCGCCCTGCACACTAGCTTAAAGAGACATACGTTTAGAAGGGTTACCTTTATACCTCCTTAAATGGAGCCGATAATGCAAGCATTCAAGTAGGTCCCAGTATCCTGCGCCCAGCAAGGAATGAAACTCACTGGACACACATTCAAGAGAAGCTACAGATAAAGTGCAAGCTGCTTTAACTCCTGAAGCGGGATCCAGTTTTACCTGTCGTGAGCGAGTGACTGTTTTCAGTCGGATCCAATTTCACTCTGCAACATGTGTGCAGAAATCAAAGCAATGAGTATAACAATAATAATAATAATAATAATAATAAAGGCAACCGACTTGATAAAAGCTTTATTCATAACACTGCTTGCCAAGGACAATAAGTGTACTGTACAGATCAGTGTCTTTTTGCATATAGATTAAAGGAAACTCTGTAATACTTAAATATAGACAGGTCAGTCCTGGTCTAAACATCCAGTATTATTTAGATAATACATTTTCTTAATAAACCCAATAATATTACAACTCAGGAAATCACTAATAATTTATAGAATTGTTCTTATTTATCATCTCTGAGCACTCAAGAGCGAAAACAAAATAAAAATAGAATCATTAAAATGTGCATAACAGCTGGAGAGATCACTCAATGATATGAGAAAATAAACCAAAATTTAGGCATTGTTAATAATCAAAATATATGATTTTACGTTTGCTGTTGAAATTACTAAAAAAAAAAAAGAGGGGGGGGAAACGACTTTCTTCTTTGTCTTGGGATAAAACGGCTCCAGAGAACTCAAAGCAGGCAGGACAAGTTTCTACTGGAAGAGAGAAATATTTGTTATTCAAGTTTTGTGGAGACATTCAAGAACTTCTATTGTCAAGCGTTGGATTCTACTTACTGTAAATGACATGCAGTCAGAAGAATTAAGGCACTGCTATGGACTGGTCTCTCCCATTTGAACATTGTCACTAATAGATGATGGTTCACCCTCTTCGCTCTGTAAGGTAGAGCCATCGCTATCCACCTCGCTTTGTTCACAGTCCTGTAATGCACAGAAAAGAAACAAAGTGCAATCACTGGAGACTTGTTATGCCAGACAAGATAAAAGAGCCAAAAGACTGCAATATCTTTAAAAGTATTTCCTTAAGATGTGGGCTACAAGTGGGACTTGTTGCACAGAGGGAAAAAAGGATCATCCCTACAGAGTATAAAAAAAAATTAAAAAAAAATAGTCATACCAGCCATTATTCCTTTAAAGTATAGCTATATACTGCTTTGAAGAAAGAATAAAGACAACACTTCACTATGAAAATGTGGACTATTTCCTGAGGGCTTGAAAATGTTAAATGTTTCACCGAGTTGAAAGCAGAGTGACATAAAAGTAGAATTAACCTTGATTTGATTTTTTATCTGCGTAGCACATTAGTCCCCTTTATTTACTGCCTATTGAGAAAAAAGTTAAAGATTAAAAAGGAATTCACAACTTCAGTCTGATCAGGATGTATAGTCGGATTTGTGAATTCATTACAATAAATCCAAACATTTCTATCATGTGACATGCAAAAAATGTACTTTGTTATTTCTTTAATAAATAATACCCTATTTTTCTAACTATAAGGTGCACTTAAAATCCTTTAATTTTCTCAACAACCGACAATTATATGTATGAATTGTGTTCACTGACCTCGAACCGATTTTATGTGGTACGCATGCAGCGCGCAAAAATCTGTCAAAAAATCTTTTTAGTACGACCAACTTGATGGATTGTCGGCGCATTACAGCTACTGTATTCAGGAGCCTCGCGGAGTAATACGTACTGTGCTGCCACATAATATTATGGAGTGTGTATAAGGACCTAAAATGGCAGCTAAACATGCTTATGAAGCGAGCATGCTTGATGTAGAAATCACCCAACTGTCAAATTCAGACACAGAAGATGAAGAATTTGATGGATTTGTGGAAGAGGAATGAACTGAAAAACCGAGTGTAATGTTCTGTATTTTATGTGTTACAACTGAACAATGTTGGTTATTGTGAATGAGTTGAATTAAGTTTGACTTATCTGATAGTTTTGTTTCACTTAATGCGCCTTGTTGTCCAAAAAAACCCCCCAAAAAAACACGGTACATTTTTTTTTTTTCTTTTAAACTAAACTTGAAGCGTTTGACAGATTTCTAGGATATTTGTTTCCTTATTTTTTATAAAAGGCGGATAATAAATAAATTTGTTAGTTACATACTGGTTTACTATTAACTGGTTATTTGTGTTTTAAATGAACTGGGAATAACAATGATGAACCAAATTCTAAATTTGTTGCTGAGTAATTAGAAAATTGTCGTCTTAAGCCATAGTTACAAATCACGCGCATCAAAACTCACACAGCACGTGGTCATGAAACATGCAGCCTCTATCATTATGTCAACAATATCCCACACAAATAATTAAGAAACCGTAAAGTGGCTTGAATTGTTTAGTTATTCATTGCCAGTGGATTGTGCCCCACGCTCATCCTCGTCTCGTTCACAGCTTCTTTTATCGTTTCCTGAAATTAACTATTAACATACAAAATGCTACACCACAACCTCACTGATCTTTAATTTCAACAGGACAAGATAAACATTCAGTCAGGTTAAAAAAAACACACACAAATCCCTATGCTTTGCCTTTAAAGGCTTTGGGAATATAGCAGGTAATCTATATTAAAACTAAAATTGAGTTTTAAAAATGGGTCAGATGAACTATATAACAGTATTCCATTATTCATCAGAGGTTATAATATTTCTGAGCCTCTCCACGGGCTAAAGCCTAACTGCCTTACACAATACCAAACCAAAAAGCACGACAGCATTTGGAAAACAGATTGTTATAATATGAAAGTCTTGACACGTCTACATCTGTAAACCTCTTAAGGGAAAACCTTGCGGATGTGTTAACCATCATAAAGGAGGATATACGTAGTATAAACAAGCTACAATTAATAACTGTAGTCACATAAGTAGATGTGAAACTTATTTTACTTTATTTAGATATGAAACACTAACCTTGAGTTTAGATAATCGCTTTGACTCAGTGATGGATGAGTGACTTGGAGTTGGAGAGACGGGCGGTAACACAGGCGAGAGAGGTGGCTTTGGCCGATAGGTAACAGACTGACTCCTTTTCACAGCCGAGGACACTGCCTGAGCAAAGCGGGATGGGGTTGCAGGAGAATAAGGCCTAGGTGCTGCAAAGCTTCTAAATTTTTCCAAGCTTAGCCCAGGGCTTGGCTCTCTAGCTGGCAGACTACTTTGCCTCGTCATTCTCATGAGAGGCACATTCTTGTCGACCCGTTTAGGGCTCAGCTGAATATTAGTGGCCCCCGTTGTCTGCTCGTCACACTGCACAGGAGGTGGAAGAGGAGGGGGTGGTAGGTTTGCTCTTTCTGCACTTCCTTGAACTTCCCTCAGGCCAGAGTTAGAGATGGCGCCAAGACCCTTCTCTGCTGCTGAAGTTACATAATACCCAGGTGTTTTTTTGTGCTGTGACAAGCGGAAAGAAGCAGGCTTAGGTTTCGTTGCAGGTGGAATTTTCATTTCCTTGACCTCTGCTGGGGACCCAGTTGGAGATGCTGGAACTGAGGATGACACCTTGTCTGTGTTACATAAACTTGTCGGTGATGACAAATGAGTAGATTCAGGTATACTTCCATTAACAGTGTGTTGATTAATAGCAGTGTTAGGCAGTCGATCTTCCCTGTGTAAAGTAGAATGCAGCTCACTTTTTTCCTTTGAGACTTCCTGTTCCATCTGTCTTGTGCTCTCATCTGAATGAGCAGAACCAGTATTGAGTACCTTTTGTGAGGCTTCAGTAGGCGTCTCCAGTGTCAATGCAACTTCGAAATATCTCAGTTTATCCTGAGATTTCGGAGGCACAATAGTGTACGTTGTCAACCCCACCTTGGGGATATAGTCCCTTGTAAGTTCATTGGAAGGCTTAGGCTTTGGCTCAGAGTCTGTGGCATATAGAGGTGGTACTTTTGCTGTGACAGGAGCACTTGGTGTTGAATCTTGGCGCAATGAGGTCTCCGAGGTGGGGGATAAGGCTTGCTCAGGCTCAGGAGGTCCCAGATCCTCTGTCAAAGTGGCCATATCTTTCTTCCCAGGTGATTCGCAGACGGGGGCAATTGCTGGTGAGGAATCTACATCCATGTGTTCTGGCGGAGGCGCGGGGAGCTCTGTGAAATTTGATTGCACTTGAGCATCCTCTCCAGTGGAGCATGATGCGCTGGCGGCCGCTGAATTCTCCAACCTGTTAGTCAGCTCCCTGAGGCTTTCAGCGTTTGCTTGAACAGAGGCCTGCATTTCGGCATCCTGCATTACAGGCAGAGGGAGGCTGCTAGTTGTAGTCCTGCATTCAGTTTCAACGTTGTGAGTTGCAGACTCCTGACAGATGGAATTTTCAACTCGAAGTGGGACACAATCTGTAGAGAAAGGAGAATTTTTCATGTGAAACAGGCATTTTGACCTTCTTTAAGAGTAGACGTGCTTAATTAAGGCAAAATGTAGAAACAAAAAGAAAACAATATTGCAGTGTAAACTCACTCGTATCTGCTGGTTCAGATGAGTCTGCACCATCGGTTTTCCTCAGAGTCTGAGTTACAGAATCATTCACTGCTCTCTGCTGTTGACTGGGAAAATAAAACAAAGAATTAAAGGTATTGCTAGAGCAAAAGTGTCAGACTTGATTTTTGTTTTACTAGAGCTCATTTCGTACTTGCCACCTGAAGACAGATCAGGGGACCGATCTTCCACTGACATCGTGCTCTGTATCTCAACATCTGGGGACGGGGAATGCGGTGAAACATCAGATGACGTGTTGAGGCTGTCGTCTACTCCTTGCACATTACTAGCAGTTGCAGATAATACAGATGCACTCATCTCCTCTTGCTCCCTTATTTCTTCAAGTCTGTGAGCAGCATCACCTGCTGGAAAACATCAAACCAGATTTTGGTGCTTATGGTGGTAGGGGCAGGGGCCAGGCCCTGCTAGAAGATGAAATCTCCATACAGATCCTCAGCAGAAGAAGTCCTCTGAAACATTTTGGCAGACTGTTGCGGTGACCTTGGATTTAAGAAGGCATGAAGCTCTTCTGGCCAGTTGTCAAGTCTGCAGTCTTCCCCATATTGACTCTAACTGAGACAATTGAACCAAAGTGAAGCAATTTAATGACACCTGGGAAAAACCTGCACAGGTACTTTGAGTTTAATAGATGAGTTGTGTGTGACACTCAGTTTAAAAAATTCATGCCCTCTAAAATCTGGGCTGATGTCTTCACGGTGTTCTAATTTTTTGAAATCCTGTTTTTGTGGGCTTTATTAACTGAAAGCAAATTATGTACAAATAACCAACTAAGTAGTTGAAATCGTTTAAGTTGTGGGCCCTGAATCTATAATCTATGAAAGTTTAATGTTTTGAATTGAATTATGGAAATAAATAAACTTTTCCATGATATCCTAATTTTTTGGAAGGGATCTGTATATTATATATATAAGTGATGTGTTGTCTGTAAAGTACATACAATTTTTAATACGACTAATGCTATTATAAACTCAGTCTACCGCAAAGGAAGGTGCAGAGTTCGTAATTTAAATGGTTCTGATAAATAAACTCCACTGAACCATCCTTTACACTTCATTTTCCCTTCTCCAGTTCTTAATTTAGCGCTACAGGAAGCCCTCGCACAGGGACACTGAGCAAAAGGAATTTCAAGGCCATTTAAACAAAGCTTACTGTTCTCAGCCTCTGATCTCAGCAGCCACTGAGCCACACTAAGCTACACAGCAGACGACCTCTCTCTGTGAAGTCAGTGCTGGGAAAAATCAAGAGCAACGAGTGGATGAAATGATAAAATGTTTAGAAGGAGAAAGCAGTTTTATAAATGAGTGACTGTGCATCCTGTGAGTTAGGACTGGGGGATATGCGATAAGTAAGGGGATTTGGGATAATAAAAAAGGAGTTATAAGACTTTAACATCAAAGGTAAAGTAAAGAAAACAAAAAGAATCACATAGAAAGCAACTTAAAAAGCACAGACGTCAAAGGAAACTGCAATCTATTAAGATATAGACGACACTAGTTTTGTTTTTTGTGTGTTTTCTCAAAACTGAATCAGACTGTAGTTCATGGTGCTTAAACATTTGAAAAAACTTGGCCTTATTTATACAAACCCTGTAAACAGATTCAGGATTTGCTAATAATTAACAAAAATAAGTTCAATAAAATAAAATGAAGATGGTCTGTCTGAACATGCATCTATGCAGTTTAAGGGGTCTGAGCATCCCAATAAACTGGCCACTTGACAGGTTTAAACTTAATTAATAAAAGCTCATCACTAGATACCACCAAAATATGGAAGCTAGAAAACATGCTGTGATCCTTGTCCCTTTATTTTTATAACTGAAGAATATAAGCCAACCTTCTTGTTTTTCCCCCAACGTCAAATAAAAATATTTTTAAATATTTTTAGGTTTTGCTTTAAATTGATCTATATACAGGACGGGCGGAGTTTCCCCTCACAGGACAAATACAGCGAAGGTTCACCGCGTCTACACAATCGCAGGAAAGTATTTCTCAACCGAGACAAAAATGTTAAAGAATTCAAAACCTGCAGAGATTTGGAAAATAAGAAAAAAAGCTTTCTTGTGTGTTTTCAAAATATACATGCTTTGATATTTTCAAAAAGGAATTTACAGGTGTTTGAGGACAAAATACTAAATATAGTTGGGAAAACAGGGAGAATGAGCTCAAGAGCAAAAACACTGAACCACAGTAGAAATGAATGAAAGAAATGAAAAATAAGACATGCCAAAAGAACCACTTTTAGTGCGTGCTCTGAGCAGTATATAGAGAGGTTCTCAGGCTGTAAAATGAAGCACTTTGCAATTAACACCACTAGGAGGCACACAAACCAAATGAACAAAAAACAAGCTTTAACAAAATTCACTCTTGAGCCCTTTGCACACATGCCAAAATGTCACCCACTTAATCCAAATCTACATTACAAAGTCACTTTTATTTATTTTTCATTATCAGTCAATGTAAATAATAATATGTAAATAAAGGAGCAAACCTTGCACATTTTCATCTGGAAAAACAGGTTCTTGAACAACTGCGCTTGGCGATGTAGGAGGAGGAGGCGCCTTGCGTTTGGTTCTCTTCAGCGAGGACTCTGCTGACGACCCACGACTCAGGCCACACACCTACATAAAAACATTTTTATTTTAATCAGTGCTCACAAATAAAAGACATCGCCTTTTATCTTGTCGTTTTCAATTGTTGTCAGAGGTTCGCTTAGACGTCAGACACACCAGTGCCCTCACCTGATCACTGCCCAGCCGAACATTCGGTTCAGAGTAGAGCCTCTGGCGAGTCCTAGGGTCAGAGGTGCAGCTCTGAGATACGAGGATTGGAGGCTGGGGTGCGCGTCTCTTCTTTGGCGCATCGGTGGAGATTGTCGGAGAGCCGAGCGGAGACGAGTTGGAGCTGGGCAAGGCCATACTGAGTGGTCGAGGCTTGCTCACGAGAACAGGAGAAGCTGGGGCACTGGCTGTCATTGGCTTTAAAGAACAAACATCCAATCAGAACATGATAAGAAACCTGTTTCCAAACAACACAGTGAACATTAACTAATAGCAAACCAAAGTAAACAAACCTCCCTCTAAAGATTTCAATGCACTTTGTAATAGAGCAACCTCCCAATTAGTAAGATTAAGATACTTTTTCTAAGTCACGTTTACCTGGTCAGATTTTTTCTTGCTTTTTCTGAACACGCCAAAGAGGCCTTTATTTTCCTTTTCTTTCTGAGTTTTATCTTTGCCCGGTGTGACTGTTCCTGAGAAACAAAGAACAACCCCAAAAAAATGCTGTCGTCAAAACAGACAGAACTGTGATGATTGTTGGTAGCGATCATGTGGTGAAACTGAAATACCTGCGTAAGTCGGTGAGTCTGGACACACAGGCGTAGCAGGTTGCGCTGTCAGGTCAAAAAGCGTGAGGTTTAGGGCAGAACATGAAACACACGACAATGACACACAACAGGCAAGCTGGAAAATCAGGGAGTTTGGCCTTTTACTATATTACTACTCACCTTTTGTGTCTCTTGCATAAACCTCTCGTATTGCATAATCGTTAAGAGAATTGGACAAGTTTAAAGGGGTAATTGATTGGACATCTTTCAACAGGATTGTAGTCTCTACATCAAATTCGCATTTCTCACAGATTGCTGGTAAGAGTTCAACCAGGGCGACTCGAGGATTTACTCGCAATATAGTTTTCTGGGTCTTTTTGTAGTTTATCACCATCCGAACAGTTGCCTGGAGAACAAAGAAGGAGACAGGTTGATAACTCTGTGGTGTTAACTGTGTGTGAGAACATAATGTTTAATGTATTCATGTACCTCGGGCATCTGAGGACCTGTCTTCTTATTTTTATCCTCCCCTTTAGGTTTAAGTATGATCTTCTCTGCATCTAAAGTTCCTATGAGAGCATTGGGTTTGAGCTTGATGTTGTTCTTGTTGGCAGTAACCAGTTCTAAAGTGTGACCTGAGGGGTTCAAGCGATACTTTGCACAAAGTGTCACCAGTAGATCCATCAGGGGTTCGCTGAAAGATAGAAATAAATATGAATATATTACTTATGTATTCACCATAGTAATTGATTAAAATATACAATGTTTTTAGCCACCAGTTTAAAAGATATTTAGTTAACAACTGCTTTAAACTGAGAAAACACGTTCTTCATGTTGTTTCTAGAAAAAAATGCTTTAAAAATGTCAGGAAAAACATAAAGGTCGAAACTCTGAATCCCTTATTGAAAAGGTGACCAAAATTTTAAGACTCAAATCCTCCAGGTAAAAAACAAACAAAAACAAAACTTACGTCACATAGTGATAGAATTGATTAAAAAGCTGCAATGGAGAAATAGAGGGATTCAAGTCAGCAACAGCCATGCGTCATTGCAGCTTTACTGACACTGACAATATTGTCACAATGTAGCTTGAAAATAACCTCTGTTGTGTAGGGACTCTAAAGAGGCTTAGACACAGGAAA
>VUQR01024931.1:38426-50018 GCA_015108515.1 Hemichromis elongatus | reverse complement strand
AGTTAAACAAAGAAAAAAAAAAAAAAAAAAAGGTCAATTTAATCTGATCACACTGGATTAGTTTCGGTCATTTCTCAACACACAGTGCGAAGTGCAACAGATAACTCTGAAAGAATATTTATAAACTGTGTGCATTGTGAGAAAGATAGTGATAGCTTAAGTAAACGCTTGACTAAGAGTTTGACACACGTGTGATTACAATCATGCCAGTCAGACTTAAGAGTCTGAATTTAGGTTTATTTAAATGCTACATGGTGTTATCAATACTAAGTCACCCAGGACCACAAAACGACGCTTTCGAGGGGGAAAAATACTTTAAAGCAAAAAATGTGTTTGAATAATCTGTATCTTAATTTAACAAAACACAATTTATTTTTACATGAAGATTGTGTTTCTTTCTTGCAACCAGAGTTTCAGTCACAGAGGTCACTTTTTAAAATACTCCAATGACGATTTTTATTTCCAGTTTTTAGCAAAGGGATAATATTCACTAAAGCATATAAAAAAAAAAAAAACTTTAAAGATATTATCATTTAATAATTTTAAAAAATCGCCTTTTTTTGTAAGTGGATTTGTATATTGCTCTTGTACTCTGGCTGAGCACTAATGTAATGTAGCACTTTTATTCACCTATTCAAAGCACACACAAAACGCAGTGTACAGTGTGATATTTTATGTCATGTTTAACCATCACACACACACACACACACACACACACACACACACCATGAGCTATTTAAGGTTCAGTCTTACAGAAGGATACGTTATAATCTGAAGGTGCCTGGGATCAAACCACCAGCCTTCAGTTTAGAAAACCTCACGTACTTCCTGAGCTACAGCCTCACCAGAGAGTACATCTCACTCTCTATAACATATATTCCTTTGATTTGTATTTGGTAGGCATTTACACCGTTTTGACTTCATGGATTTGGATCCCAAGGCAATACCTATTGAGTAAGTTTTTTTTTTTATTGGGTTCTAGAAATTTGCAAGTTACTGCTTGCAAAGCTGCCGTTTGTTTCTAATTAGATGATGTCATCTTGTTCCATGTATCTGCACAAAATCTCATCTCATTTTATTAGCTCAGCACGCATACGGCACATCATTTCGCAATTTTAATTTTATCTTCTTTTTTTTTTTTTTAACTGATTTCTCACATACCTACAGGCATTAGTGCATGCAGCATGCAAAAAACCAAAAACAAACAAACACACTGAGTTAATTAAGACTAACGTCTGAACAAAAATAAAGAGACATAAACATACCATCTAAAACCACCACCTGCAGGTATCCCACCTGTTTGACTCATGAACTTCGTGCACTGACTTTGTTTACATCAGTGTAATGATTTGGTGGTTAATGTTTTGAGTATTAACACATAATTAAGAAAAATCATCCTTCACACGCACACTAAGTTTGTACAGATATAGATAAAGTGATCTGCACCTTCCATGAACTATGGCCGTCTTTTCCACTCCACCAGGCAGAACCACGGTCAGAGAGAGCTCTTTATCAATAAGGTTCTCCTTCTGGTCCATCTTTAAATGAGGGTTTCTTGGGTACCGCTGGGAGAAACCTGGCGACTCCAGCCTCTTTAATCCAGGTGGAGATGGTGCTTTACTTTTGGTCGACACCCTGAAGTTGGACAAGAAAGAGTAAATTATTCTCAGGATGGCTTCAGTATTTATAAAAAGTCCGGCTTTTGCTCCGATTAAGCCAGACAAATAAACATTTTATAGTTGGCTGGGGTTGTTTTTCCTACTTGCGTGTGCATTATAAGAAATGCCATTAAATGGTTTCTGGTACTTCAGACAATATTCTGATTGAAAATCAAAATGCACTAGACAGCATGAAAGAAATCCTTTTCACCAAGCAAAGAGGCTATTACATGAAAGAGATCAAGTTCACTTTGCAAACAAGTCACAAGACAACCAAGTGGACAGATTTACTCATTGACCCTGAAGAAATGGCTCTGAATGGACAGACATGTGAGAGACTGATAAAAAGATGCAAGCTACAGATTCTCAATTTTAGTCACAGAAACTGCGCAAGGGTAAATGTGGTTTTATAGTCAAGCGTTTGCGTGCTTTCCTTGCGTAGAAGACTGTGCATTCGTGTACAGGGCTTGGTACAGTTAGACCATTTCTCTTCAATGTGTGCAAATATGACAAACACAATTTGAGTGTTTGTCAAGGCTCAACATTCTTGAAAACTGTGTAAATAAAGTGTGGTAGAGAGCAGTAGCAGTCATGTGAGCTTTACAGGCTGATCTGGCTGCCACACACACAGACACACATACACACACGCACACCTTTTATTCAAAGATTTTCTGTCAGTTGGCCATCTGTTAGACATTTTTAAAACATCTGTGGCAAGTAGAATTTCAAATAATTACTCCATATCCACAAAGCTTTTGACTGTAAATTAAAATGTTTTGATTTGATTTGTCATTATAAAAGGTTTAAAGATTTACTATAACACTTTTTTTTTTTTATTGCCTTTTGACTGAAGAGAAAAACAGCAGATGCTGTCACAAAGTCGAATAAACAGCACATCCAATCAGTGAGTCAGTCAAGATTCGCTAACTTTAGAAACTTCCAGGTGTCATTTTTTATTCAGTTGGCGTAAGCATAAATTTACACAAAGCTCTGCAGACCAAGTGCTGTGAATTACAGCCTGCAAAGTCTTACGTGGGGGCACGTCTTATTCAAACAAAGGAATCCGAGCAATGCAAGGTCACTAGCTCCACTCAGCCGAGTCCACCAAAGGACTATTAGTATCGCTCTGGGGGTGGATGCCCTTAAACACTATGACATTTATATACACCACACACACATTTACAAAAAGAAAAAAATACATTAAAAATACAAGAGTAATAATACTCTCTAACATACAGGGCATTACTTATACTAAGCTGTTATTATGAAGTGTAGAATATGAAAGACAAGCATGAAATGACATTTTAAAGTGAATACATTGAAAATGAAACATGCTAATAAACAGGACTGAAAACATATATGACTGCATCTAAAACTGTTCCAAGACTGTGAAGCTGGAAAAATGCATCTGCAGGCCAGGGGCTAAGAAAACTCATTTTTAATATAGTAGATACCAAGACCTCCAGGACTGATGCCTGACAGTATTCAAGGTTTACAGTATCCTGCGTATGCCTGCTATGTAGTCCTGCTCAAATTCTCCAGTTATCAAATTTGACACAACGCAATGTAAAAAGAAATCAGCGAGCGATGGTAAAAGTCTGGTAGGAGAAGCTTGCCTTCAAGGCATCCAGGCAGGAAGATTTCTTTTCTTTTATATTATTCTTAGTTTTCAGCTGCAGTTGTGTTAGGTTTAGGAAAAGATCATGATTTGGGTTGAAACACACCCTTTAAACAATGTTTATCACACCCCAGAGAGCCTGTCTGGCATGAAAGCCTTGAAGGCAAAACTTCTCCCATGTGCAACAAACCCCTACCATCACAGTGAGTGCTTCTGAAACCTGACAGCACACAATGCATGGTTTACTAGTGAATACTGCACAGCATTTACAGCATTACTGTTTAATAGTTCCAAAAGTATATACTCGACAGGATGTATTACTTTTACAACTGAAAGAAACACATAAATTCTGAGTGACCCAAACAAGAAGGCCAGACTGCTTAGCTCGCTCAGATCAACGTGGGTTTCAGCAGGTTTTTCTAAATCCATAATGTAATCTATTAGTTTGTGTGCAAAGTCCTTCTCTGAACTCTTGAGACTACAAACCAGTTTCACACTAGTGACTTACTTAATCAAATACATTATTAGAATACAACCTTGAAATAATGCAAATCAAAGTATGTCCTATTCAAGTATACTAACCAATGTCATGTTGTCATTTAGTCTTAGCATTACTGTCCATGTACAGTGTGTACTTTGAGAAAGAAAAATGCTCCCTTGTGCATCATCACTAAAAACAATTTTATGTCCTGTTAGATATGTCCATCACATATAGTACCGCTTTGCCTCTTTAATTAAATCTTCAGCTGATTCAGTTTGTACCTCTAACAAACTTATTAAACTTTGTGCATTAGAAAGTTGTGCACGCATAAACATCTTGACTTGGTAAACCTGGGCAAGTTCAAATGCAGCTTTGCATTAAGTTTGTAAATCCTCTACAATATAGGTTTTAGAGTCTTGAAATAAATATCCAATCTGCTCTTCAACTAGACATGAATACCATCTTCTAACTTAGCTGAGCCTTGCTTTGAAAACACACATCTAAAAATGTTAACATCCAGGAAGGCAAAGGGTTATTTTAACATCACAGTAAAAGAGTTTGGCTATGCTGTGAGGTTAAGTTCTCTTGCTGTCGTGACCTTGCTTGTCTTTGCACAACACACATTAAACTTCAGCGAGTTACTGTAAAAGCTTACATTCATGTCATGATGTTCACCAAATAACATCTGGAAAAACCTGTTCGAGTGACTATGCAGCCTTTTAAAAAACATACACTAGACCAGAGAATAGAAAGAAAAGACTGCACTGATCCATCTTAAGTAAGAACCAAATTATATTTACTTTTTACACTTTTAGGCCAACATGTAACAAAGGGTTTACTCAATTAAGTGTTTGACCTTTGACCAAAATTCCTATTTGAAAATAACAACGCACCAATCTTATATTAGAATGATTAAATTAAAAGCTAAAATGTCTTTAAATGGTTTTAATCACTGCCTGTTTGGATTTTAACCAGACAAATCAATAAAGTTCAAAGTTTAGAGACGCAGTGTCGACACCATTTTTTTTTTTTTTAAACATGCTCATCCTCCCCATCTTTGTCTTTTTGGTCACATCAGAGTTGTGGTTTTGTTGTAAGTAAATCTTTGGTATTTGTACTAAATTTGCCACATACACCAATCCCTCTGTTGTTTCTAAACTGACAGGTACGTGTGCCCCAGCCGAGACGAGCTGTCACTTCCTCTGCAGCACCTGGAGCAAATCTGCATTTGTCACACTCCTTTTGCATGAATATTTACTTTGGGTTTTGCAGGACCCAGAACAAAAATGAACAGTGTTAGATTAAAAATAACAAGCAGGTTACATGATGATGGTGCCTGATCACCACGTATAACTGAGGAAATCTCTACAAATGACAATAGAAATTCTAGATAAACATTCACACTCTTCTCTGCTCTATGTACAAAGTGCCGATTCCATTAGTCAGATTACTCATTTGGAAAAATGTTTGCAGTGTATCTAAAACTTTTGTAGATGCTGTAATTGAACCCAAAAAGCAAGATATAACTAGTTTTACTCCTATGCTTTGTTCAGTGGAAAAAATGTATCATGTGATGTTTGACTCAGTGCTCCAAACAGAAGCAATTAATAAACCTCTATGGAAAAATACACAACTGCTATGCATGAGGTTTATACAGCTGTGTCATCAGTGATCTTTATCATCACATATTAGGCAGGTGACAAACTCAAGACACACAAGCTGGTTGGTTTGTGCCATCCCAGCCTGCGTTGATGAGTGGCTGAATGAGACGGAGACATGTTGAAGCTTGACTGTGCTGATGCCTCAGTTACAGGTTTCTCTGGGAGGTCCAGCACTCAAAAACAAGCCCATTTAACACCTGAGAACAAGCATTAATGGATATGACTTTCATTTTATCATAAGATAATCTTGGAAAGTTTAATAGCAAAAACAAATGAACTGCAACATTTGCTATGATGCCTTGCCTTCTTTCTCGATATAAAGGCTACAAATTTGCAATTGGAATGTGTGCAACATTAAAACAGATGAAGACAGACAAGTGGATAATTGAAATAACAACACGAGCTATCTTAATGAGGTGCTAGGCCATCATCTGCCACTAAAAACAGTAACTAGTTCTTCCTTGGCTTTAATTCTTTGAGATTCTTGATGTCCACTGACAGGATGGGAGATAGAAATTTTTTTTAAAAAAAGCTTCCAAAAGATATTCTCTCATTTGGTGTTTTGATGACAATGTTAGTGAAAAACAAGGCAGACTAGAACGTCAGCTGAAAATCTCCCTATTCTTCAACTAGGTTTTTATCTGGGGGTTTGGAAAGCCATAGCATCTGATCCACTCATTCACGCTCATCAAACTATTCATGACTGTCCTAGGGATGGACACGCAGTCATCTTAGAAGAAATCACTCCCATTTGGCATTCTTCCTATTACAATATAAAAAGGTAATCAATTAAAACTACTTTTTTCCCCTTCTTTTTTTTTTTTTTAAACCCCCCCTACAGTACAATACAGTCTTCAAGCGTAACAAAGTAATCAAAAACCCTCATCAAAGGCTTCCAGTTCTCTGGTTTAATATGTCAATAACAGATATAAACAAAAAGTTCAGGTTAAAGGCTTCTTTGCCATATGTTTGATACTACAACATACCTGGTGCACAATCGCTTGAGATAAGTGGATAAAGTATATAAATACATAAATGTATATCTCCTTGATTAGATTTGGGAAAACAATAAAGAGAGATGTAGGCATAGAATGAAATCGTATTTAAATCTGTCATGTAAGTACTTCTACAAATTCTTCTGTGCTCATTTATGGAAAATAGCTTTAAAAAGAAAGACAACAGATAAGAAAGATAGTGTATAAAGACACTTAGGTGTGCTTTACAATAAATAGCTAAACATGAAAAACATAATCTGACCATCAGCAAGAGCAAACCAGATGAACAAAAGGATACCCAGATTCCCCACATACCATACATGCTAGGCCACACTTTTACCAGGAAGAAAATGTAATTTTATATGGATATTTGTTTTCTACTACAGTCAATTAAATGCATGAAGGATCAAATAGGACTAGCGCAGAAGAAACTAAACCTAGAACAAGCAAAACAAACAAAAACTAATAATGATAATAATGATGATAATAATAAAAGACTTCTGTGCTGCATTAGCAGCTGCTGGGTAGCTGGATGGCCCTTAGGGAATGATGGGTTCATGCACGAGGAAGCAAACTTTTTTTCCTTTTTTTTTTTTTTTCATAGAAGCCCTTTGGTCACACTTTCAGACAACACCCTGATTATTTTAAGAAACAAGAGCAACATTTCAATGCTCCAATGACCAAAACCCCCCCAGAACTCTACCAGCAGTAGCTTACTAGCAGTCAAAAGTACAGGCTCAAACATGCCACAATGCAGGAAGTCCCACACACCCTCAACTTCAAGTCAGAACACACATACTGCTAATAGTCTGAATGCAAAAACAGTGAGTACACATAAGCTTTTCAGGGTCCTCTCCAACGCCCTGAGAACACACAAGTAGCAGCAGTGTTACGGTGTACAGATAATCACACAGACGGCACAATGAGAAGCAGAAATTAGAAGAGCAGGTGAGAGACCTGCTTTTCCTCTCAGTGTGCCAGCAGTTCATTCCAGGCTCTTACCTCTTCGCCTAAAGTTGTTCCCGCTCAAATAACTTCCATTCTGCTGTGTGTCTCCCATGAGTAGTCAGACAGACTAAAACCTAACAGTATAGCTTTAAAAGGCCCACCTTAAAGCCACACCCAAAGCTGTGACATCAGAAATCTGCCTCCTGTACCCAAATCCTGTCAGCCCTCTTGCTGTGCCTTTGAGAGTTTTAGCACACTCCCAGTGGCCATGAGCAGAAAGGTAAGCAGCTTTGCCTCCCTTGGCAGGATCTGTGGGCGGAGCCAGTGGAGCAACAGTCCACCGGCACACGCTGCAACATGTGTGCACACAGTGGACTTGGTAAATACACTGGATTGTCATGTGTTTTAATCATGAATGATCTACTCATGATGGCAATGATGCAATTATCACAGCAAACAAACGAGGGACGTCAAAAACCTTGCAAAAAATTGCATGCTAATTTATTTTATCTTCTCACTGGGGCTTAAACCCATCCCGTAAATGTTCCTGCTCACTAATATCCTCAGGTGGTGCTGCTGCGTTTACTTTTCGTTAAGACGCTGCCAACTGTTCAAAACCACACCTCACTTCTGCAGAACTGACTCACTCCCAAACCATGTTAGACGGGTTGACAGTTACGCAAAGCAATAATGATAGTGCTACTTGATAATCAAAGGTATGAAAATAACATGTACTTTGTAACAGCATGTAGTTCCTCTTCATAAAGGTAGAGAAGCCCAGGATTTAGATTACGCTGAAGCATTAAGTTCTGAAGTTTCCCCTAATTTTCTTCACTTCAAGAATAGAACACACACTGGGTACACAACACTCGAACTAACAATATAACAATATTCTAAAATAAACAGAAATTTCCAGTGTTGATTTGCTCCAAACAGTATGACTGACTTGAAACTCTTTTTATTTTTATTTTTGCTTTATTTAGGAAACTGTACACTGTCTGGTACGGAATGCATTTGACTTTCTATTGTGAAATGAGTGCTTTTTGCCAGTGCTTTATCAGCAGGTCTACACTTTCATGTGCAATCCACTCTACAAACACCAGCACCAAATACCATCGGATGATAAGGAGGATAAGAGATGAATGGAGATGGTGGTGTGTGCAGCAGACTGGAAGGACAGAGTTAGGGAGTTAGCAAAAACATTAGTTGCTGCATCCGAGAATCTCAATCTAATTACATCATCAATGCATCAATCCTCCTACACTTAGATAACCCGCATACAGTCACACAGGTGATTCTCTCTAAACCCTAAGCCATTATGACAAACTTGTCAAGTTTTCAACATTCCCCGCCACCTTTTTCTGCCTTTAATCGATGTTTTGTCTCGCAGTCTCTCAAGGACAAACTAATAGATGTTTAGGCTTCCCCACAGTCAAGCTGTCTGTCGACTGCCACTAAAATATTTCATTACTAGAGAAGGCGAACACAGTGGGTCACCTCTGCAGATGGCAGCTAGGTGACCAAGCCATCATAGTCAGTGTCCTGCCTGTGAAGCAAAAATCCCACCTTAGTAGGGTAGCAGCTCCCCCATGCTGGATTTTCACCCAGTTTGTTAAAGGCGGTCTGATTTATTCCTTCGCACTGCAATCCTAATATAGCCAATAGCTAATATAGCCAATCATCATCACCTGCAATTTGTGACTTTGAGCTGCACCTTCCTGCACCACCACGTTTTCATTTTTCAGCCCACATTATACAGAATCCCTCATCTTCATCTGCTTCCTCTCCCCTATTCCCCCTTCACGGAGAAATCATGACAACTACATTAATCCATTTAAACGACCACACCTACACTTACCACCTTGCTCAACATATCTTTTTATCACTTGTATAACATTTTTTTTATCGCAAAAAAAAGTCAAAGAGGCGCATGGCTGGAGAGGTGGCAGTTCCTGAAGAAAGACAAAACACAGGGCCAGAGCCACAGCTGGTAATTTGGTAAAAGGTCACTCACTGTAAACACAAGCTTTTTAAGGAGGGTCTGGAAAGGCCATTACTTCCTAAGCAGTGTGGGATGGAAAGAAATTAGGAGGAAAAAGAGCACATGGATCCTATGAGAACTTCCCACCTCCTATGTGTGTCGTTTATTATTGCAAGCAAAACAAAAACTTGTTCCCACAGCACTTTTTAATATCACCTGATCTAACGCAAATTCTCCAGTGTCATTAACATAAATTTGCAAACTTCTAAAATTATCTAAAGACCGACCTTGTCACATTATTAGCATTTTGCTGCAGTATACAATATCCGCTTGTCACCATGTGCCTTAGGCAGTTTGCATGTTCACCCTGTGCCTAATACTACTGCAGAGCCAGAGTAAGCTAGCAGCTCAGTTAGATAATGACATCTGGGTCCATTCAGTGTGATTTCTCGACATAATTCCAGTGGTGAACTGGACCTGCTATGGTACATTACCCTTACTTTATCACTAAGCAGCTCAAATATTTTCACACCAAACATTGCACCATAACAAAGCCATGGCTATGTAAAGAAAAATATGTGTGCCAACCATGAAAGAGAGAATGCAGTGCTTTTTTTTCAGGCTGTCTGTGTTTAAATGAGTTTATTTCAATTTAATAAATCTGTCAGGAAGGTGAACATGAAAGAAGTTAACTGGGCTGCCAGGAATTCTTTTCAAGAATCACATAATAGCCCCACTCTGGAAACTGCACAGAAAAGATAAGGCCCAGTAATTATTACTTCAGTCTCTGTAGATTTGACTAAACACAGATTTATTATTTTTGTTTTTTAAAGTTACTTAGCGAGAGAGCAAACATCCCCTTGAGTCATAATTTTAACTATCACACTGTGTCCTCTTTTCTGAAACAATGCGGCGTTGTTTTCAGTGGGGGATCTCTCAAAAGCACAGCATGCATTTGATGTTTTGCTGATCACATGAACTGAGACTCTTTAAAGCATGGAATAAATACAGTATGTTGAACTGCAGTTTTTACAAAAACATGCAACAAAAAGCACCACAGGAACAGCTACACTCCCTGGATCCATACTCCAAACTATTTCAACTTCCTGCTCAGAGTCAGTGTGAATGCCCTCACTGAAACTGCTTACGTGCTTGTTTGTGTCACGCTGCGGTTCATTAAGTTGCTACACTGTATGTTAGGAGACGATAAGGCTCACAAGAATATCAATTCATTAGCAAACTGACAGTAAGTAAAATTCAACACAGGAACTGTGTAGTGCTTCAACGTGCACATGCACGACAAACACACTGTATGCACAGTGATAGTGCCCTCTAGAGAAATATATCATGGTGTACAACTTCATATTTCCAGTTTTACACCTGCCTCTTATTGTCCTGATGCCAGTTTAAGCTCGTCACTGGCAGAAAAACTGTCTAAGCAGCTTGACAAGGATGTTGTCAAGCTGCCTGCTGAAAAGACGCCTGTTGTGATTTGCTGGGCTTTTTCTATATCTCATCTAAACAACACAAACACTGATAATGAAGGTCATGCAAATGAAGGGAAATTGTTCTTTTGTGACATAAAATGCCTGAATGTTGTTGTAGATATGTAAAAGTTTCTATTGAGGACACACAAAGGCCTAATTCATGAGAGGTCACCCTGAATGTTACACAGGCTGAGAGTGGGAGGCATCCAACTGTTATGCCCTGGAAAAGTGCATCACAGAAACAAAGAGGTGCTATATACAGGCAGGATCTGTGCACTAAATCCATTTAAACACGTTGGTGTGAACCTCAGTGTCGTATAAATAGAAAAATATGATTTTTTTTTTTTTAAGAGAGGAAGAAAAGTTTGAACTGATATTCATGTCTGTTTATTAAGAGGTTTTGCTGGTATTTACGGTCAGTGCGTTGGATTCAGTCTGGTAACAAAGACGAGCCATTCTTCCCCGTTTTCTGGACGATAGCCATTTTGTCTGGTTTAGCCTCTTCAGTCTGAAAGCATCCATGAGATAAAACACCCAGTATTCAAACACACACTAGCTCATTACCCATAACAGCTTGCCTTTTTCTTATTTCCCTCTTGCTTCATTGCATCTAGTGGGTGGATACCTTTAAATCACACCCTTTACCTTGCCGTTTGGGCACAGAGAATCCGAGTGGGACTTCTGATGGCAGCATGCTGTAGGCCAAATTACAGATTTTTCTAAAAGAAGACAGACTTGTTGTCTCTAGGTATAATCTCAAGAA
>VUQR01024931.1:15789-38406 GCA_015108515.1 Hemichromis elongatus | reverse complement strand
TATTTGAGGCCCTCTGCTTTCTGTACCTTTACTTTGGTCGCTGTGTTTCAAATTCCACACGTCTGCATTCTTCAAGCGTCTCAGTTTGATCTGTCAGTCTTGTCAAAGTTTTCATCTGTAACTCATGTGAGCAGCTGTGCCCTATGACTGCCTGCACGTCAGGGAAACAGCTGTGGCGATTCACAATACCTTAACTAATTCCACATTTTACCCCGAGGGAAGCCAGCCATGTGAGATCATGGTTTAAGGTGTGTCCAATTAGTGGGGCCAGCTCCAAGAAGTCCACTGCTGGAGTAGGTAGGAATTAAAAACCCTTCTTACTGGACAGTTAGCAGGGTCAGTTCAGTGGACATAATAGTGATGATTACAGTTAGAAATGGTTTCTAAAAATGCATTACTGAATTACTAAAAGAATACACTAAGAGCTGGAGGAAGAAAGAAACACTACCTAATGTCAAATTAACATATGTGCTAGCAACATCTCTGCTTGAACACAAATGACACATAGTTTTGAGGTCAGTGCAGTCACACATAAAATCTACATGTATGACTGTTTGAAAAAGCGAGAGGCAGTAGGCTTAGTCACCCTAATTATAATAAGCCAGAAATAAGACATGGAAGACATGTCTTCATCCACACCCCAGCAGCTTATGGAGGAGTGTGGTTTACTTTTCCAAATAATACTCAAACCACAGCGAGATTTAGGTAGTCTGCTACTCCCCATTGCCAAGGAGTGTGGCTGTGCTCTCAGATGACACAATACTTATGAAATATGAATAAAAAGTCAGACTGAAAGAGCTGTCTTTTTTTTCATTTTTTTTTGCTTTTTTTCAGTGAACTATAATGTGCCTGAATGCTATTTTAACAAATGAGAAAATCACAGTATGCAGGGCAGGACTGGAAACTTTGTATAGCTATCGTGGAAGACTGAATTGGAAACTGTCATATGCTCAAAGTCTCCATCTCACCTCTAATTTCAATCTGAAAATCTCGGCAGATCGCCTCTGAATGCCAAAAGAGTGAGGAGCGGCTGTAAAAAAGCTCTGGAAACTCACTCTCCCCGTTTTAATGATTCCAACCACTGGAATACAAGCAGCTGACATCATCTCCAAGGCTATGAACCAAAAGCTGATGGGAAATTCCATCCTGTCATATATGCACAGCATTTTTTTTTTAAATGCAATTCGAACGTAACTAATCAGTGTTTGTGTTACAGAATATCAGTTTCAACCCCAACACACACAAGGAAAAAAAAAAGCACACACACACAACAAAACGCCACCAGGCTCATCACAGAGACAGAGGAGGCAGAATGTTTTGCCTGCAAAATAGTTCCCATGACCTCTGCATATGGTCAAGGCAATTTCTCAGTAAAACTCAGAAAGCAGGAAATGAAGAGAGTTCAAAGGTTGAAACGTCTGCAACAACTGTGACTCTGCTAAGATGTACTGAGGGATAGGAATGTTAGCTGAAAGTTTCTTATGCAGATGCATTAATATACAATGGTCTTTGAAAAACAGCTGGCCATGAACTGCCAGTTGTTGTCAGAACCCCATTTGCTGGCATTAGGTGGAAGGGCATCACTGTGATATTATATTTCTCCACAAAAGGGAAAACTGATACCCAATTCCATCTCATTATTTCAGTCTTTCCTACTTCTGTTTTCTTTATTCCTTTATTTATTTTTTTGCAGATCAGCACCATGGAGTTTGTTCAGTTTAAAAATAAATAAATAAAACATGGATAATAGCCATTACTCCTCTGCTGGAACATGTTAGATCCTAATGATTTCTGTATTGGCTGACAGATAAAACAGTTATTACAGCTGGCAATCCAAATGACTGCTCTACATACCTCAGACCAGAGCTCCGTGGATGAGACTGGGATCCATGATCATCCATTACTAAATTCATTGGTTTAACAAAATCTCCCGGACTAGTCAAACACAAACAAAAAGCACAATTCATTTTTAGTGGGAGCGAGCATACTAAACGTCGTACCAGCGAGTCAAACCTGCTGCTTTCAAGTGATGCAATCGGGCAAATACTGAAATATGGGCGAATCCCACATGAGGTCATCACATTATCATTCGCATGCAGCCGTTTTCCTCCTTTCTTTTTATAAAGAAAATTGCATTATGATTTAAACTGATTACTAAACATGCCTTACCATGAATGCAGCTGGTTTTCTAAGCAGCTTCCAACTTCCATCGGTGTTCAAAGAAAAAAAAAAAGTTAACCTTAGTTGTGGGGTCCTACTGTCTCGATAAATGATCCATAACCCCGTTTTGCAGTGTGGTCATTTTTCTGCGGACCATCCTAGAGTAGTTTATCCTCCTCCGTCCCTCCCTATGAACCACATGCAGTCATATACGTGTGTCTAATGACACAGTGCACAACTCTGCAAACTTTTCTGTGTACATCTCTGACGCTGCATCGCAACACTGAAGCGCAAAAACGGGGCGTTTCTCTCATTTGCTCTCTAGTACTAACGTGGCTTAAGTATATAACGGCAGCGCATTCAACTTACAACTTGGCATAAACACGTAAAGTCACAACCCAGCTCAACCAGCCCTTAATAAAATCCACAAGCGTAGCCCGTCAAAAGACACAAGAAGCCTCGTTGTTTTTTTTACTTCCATTTAATAAACGCTTTATTTGTCTACAGCGACATCATGCGGGTAAATGTGGAAGCCAACAATTCCCCTTCCATCTATATACTAAAGTTAGAGGTTCCAGTCTGTTAAAAGTCTGTTAAGTGTTAAAAATACATAAATAAATAAATACTGTAAAGCGAATAACTTGGAAAATATATGGTGTGCTCAGTTTTTGAAAGATCTTGACTGCAAATGACATTAAATCACACCTGAAAAATAAAGGAGAGTGAGAAAAATATTGTATTTAAATCTATGCAGCTCATAAAAAATTACAAAAAAAAGAAAAAAACATAATTAAACTCAGGATGCTGCTGAAGTACTACATAGACGTTGCTGTCTTTCTGATTGAGAAGATTGAGAGAATTTGGGTCCAAAGTGTCTAAAATACAGTATTCTGACTCTGGATTCTGATTCTGATGCAAATGCCCATCAAAAATCAAATACAGGATTCTTGATATTCTTGGTACACTTGGAAAAAAGATCATACATCACTTCATCCATTAAACACAAGAATAACAAAAAACAACATAAAAGCCCCTGTTGTTAGTAACGACAGTAACAAACAGAGAAATAAGAAAATAAGATATACCACTCATTAATTATTAATGTCTAACTGATTGACTTACTTGGTACCTACAGTAATTCCCACCATGACGATTTCTAGAATCTCTGTCCCTATTTGCTACTTGGGAAGATTCCCGTAACCACTTCAGTACAGTACTCCCTCCAGCACGCAGAGGCAGACACGGTCTCTTTCTCTCTCAGGGTTTTCCAACAAGAAACTGCGCCAGGAGGAGCGTGAAATATCATAATCGGACAAACAGGCTTATTCTTAAAAAATATCTAAAAGAAAAAGGTTTTGCTTTTTCAAGTAATTTTCCCCACGAAGTCTACACCTGTTGAGGATGGAAAACTAATGGTGAGTTGAAATCGCATGACTTTTTGTCCTAAACAGGGACGATTCTAGGATCAAAGCTTTAGGGGCACTCAGCCCCCAATTGTAATGTCTTACATACAGTGCCTTGATGGAATATGTTCCCTGCAAACATAGTCAATTCTGAGTCTGCCTGCACCAATTACATGTTGCCTAAAATTAAACAAACAAATTATTTTTGTTAGAAATGAAGTGTTTCTTTTTGCTCTTTCTCCTTTTGCCGTCTTCCTCAAACTCTCTCTCGTTTTGTAGTTTAAACTAAAGAATTATACACTCTGTCGATACAGTAAACATTACTCATATCAGCTTTTAAGACAGTAACAGCTTTGGAAGAATGGAAGGAAGTTATTGAGAAGTCAGTGTGGCATTAAAGAGACTATCTGTCTTGGTGTTTTAATCTAAATTTAATGTTCATATATGTGCACAAGATTTTTTAACCTTGGTAGTATGGCAGTCTTCATAGATACATACACATTATCGATATCAGTTTTTACGACAGTAAATGTTTTGGAAGCTCTGTATAGAAAAACATGATTGATGTCTAATACTAGGGCAACAACTAGAGTGCAGATTGTGGTTTACACTATATTACAAAAGTGAATGGGCATGGCAGCATTTACTCAGTTCATCTTAGATGACTTCCTGTTTGCCTCACTGTTCATGTCATTATTAGATTGTTGTCAGTTAGAGATGGGAGAGTCATGTTTGATCCTATTCACACTGTATTGTAGTCTGACAGGTTTTTCATGAAAACGTTTATTTCAGAGATTGTTAACAGCTGTTATTAACAGCTAATATTACTCTGTATCCAGGTATGTTCAAACCACCTCTTACCTCTTCTAAGTAAAAAAAAGAAAGCACTTTGAGGTCATACAGATTAAGTTACATTAATTTACATTAAATTTTAAAACTATACTTCAGTTTGACACTGTGAGTGTTTAATATACTAGGCCAGTCATCAATTTAAACTTATCACCAGGAGCCAGTCTAATGTTTAATGACTAATTAATTCAAAATAAATTATTTGATATTTTGTTCTGTTTGGACAACAAATTTCTCTATATAGTCAGTATGCCAAAAGTTCATAATGCAGACTGGTTATTGATAGACTAAAGTAGGCATACTGAAGCTTTGAAGTGATAGTGGCTCATATCTCAAGCTGTGTATAATGAGTTTGGAACAGACTGACAGAATGATGCATTCCTGTTTAGAGGTTATTCACTGCAGACTGAGTGAAAGGAAATCAAGGTTTATTTCATGTTTGCAGATAATCATGTCTCAGTCTTTTATTCCTTTTACACAGTATTAGTTTATTTATTTAATGCCGCAACCGTAATTATCTAGCAACACACTGTGCGACAAAATGCACCCAGTTTGTCTGTTTGCTGATGTTTGTTAAGCTGATAGAAATGTTGAATTTAAAATTACCTGCCAGTTAAAAACAAACCTCACTCACTTCATGCTTCCTCCTGTTCTGTAGTGTTAGCTAGATGCTGAAGTAACGCAAACAACAACAACAACTTACAGTCAACTGCACTTCTTTAAATGCTATAAACCATGCTCTTGAACCTGAAATAACAAGTCCATTTTGAAAATGTAGTAGAAAGTAAACATTTTTGTTTAAAAATTTAGAGAGTAAAAGTAAAGAGTTATCAGAAAAATAAATACTCCAGTAATGTACAGATACCTGAAAATTCTACTGAGAACAGTAATAAAAAGCATTTTTACTTCTGTACAATAAGATAATTATAAGATAATTATAATTTTACAACTGTTTATAACTTTCATATTTCATATTCTGTATAGCTTTATATTCATATTATTTATAGTTTTTTCATATTTATATTCCTGTTCATAGCTTGTACATATGAGGGTATGGGACTACTTTTACAACTTAATTACCTTAATTTACTTTGTTGCTTCTCCTGATATAAAATAAACCTGACCATGAAGACAAGATTAATACAATGTAAAAACACATACTGTAACTTAGGCAGCATATTAGATATATGTTGAGTGTTTGTTTTTTAAAAAAGCAAAAAAAAAACCAACAAAAAAAACTGTATAATGAAGGAGAACATTATATGAAAGCTTCCAGTTCATCATTACATGTTTATCACATGTTACATCTCTGGTAAATTTATATCACATTTTCTAAAAAAAGTAACTTTTAGCTGCCCCTTATTAATAGAGGTTCATCCCAAATATATGATGTGTAATGTTTTTACACCAGATGTAAACTAGCAGACACATTGTTTAACACACTGCACAGAAACAGTGTGTGCGTTTTTTGATATTTGTTGAGCTGTTTGAAAGTTGCTTTCGAGTTTAATTGGCACTTAAACAAAAACATTACTCCCTTTTATCCTCTTCTGTGACCCTAGAGAGATGCTTAAGTGCCATGACCACAACCTATTGAGATCAGTACCAAAACCTTGTTCCGGATCACTCCAGCCCACTTTAACCCCTGAATGTACTTCTATAAATGATCCATAAATTACGTGGGTTTGGTTGTTTTTTTGTTTTTTTTTTATTCATTCTTCATTTGAGATATGAAGTGGTGATGGATACACTAGAGGCTGTCTTTTATATGTTGCGGCTTCCTCCATTTAGGTTTAAATTAGTCTGATGCTTGTACAGTGAAGCGCAATAAATCCCAGCAAATGTACAGTAACAAGTCTCGTTGACAATTTAAGGAGTAGCAAGAAGAGATAATTGTTTTAAAATATGGACACTAAAACTTTTTAGAAAATTATGTACAGATAGCTGGATATTTCTACTTAAGTACAGTAATCAGTGATGGGAAAAAAACGGCGTTATAAATAATGGTGTTACTTTTTTCAGTAACGAGTAATCTAACTAATTACTATTTCTATTGTTACAACGCCGTTACTAACAAGAAAATGCGGTGCAGTCGATATTACTATTTTTCAACGAACAGACGGTAGAAGCTGTATTCAGCTTACCCCACGTTATATCAGTTGCACAGAAGTAGCTGTCTATGTAAGTAATCTGGCTGTTACAGCTTTAAGCAGCTGCATGCGCTCCCACACAGCAATCACTTTCTGGCAGACGATCACTTTTTGGCATAACACCTGGAGCTAGGGGGCAATCAAAAGTAGTCAAAAACGGCCAATTATACCCTGGACCCCAGAGGGTTAAACTGTTTTTAAAGTAATGCAATAGTTACTTTTCCTAATAATTAATTACTTTTAGAATCTTTTAACTCAGTTACTAACTCAGTTGCTTTTTTGAAGAATGAACTAGTAACTATACTTACTTACTTACTTATACTTACTTTTTTAAAGTAACTTGCCCAACACTGAAAGTCAGAAAAAATAGTGGCAATATGAAGGCATGGAACACATGACACAGCAGCTCTAGTTTTCCATTCCAGCTTTATTGACCTCCAAATAAGAACTGAGCATATTGCGGTCAAACACAGCAGAATCATTCCTCCAAGCTTGGGTGTGAGTGGAGCACTCTAGTGGGTCGACAAATCCCCCCCCCCAACACCCAAACAAACAGTCCATTAGTCCAGGACCCGGGGCTTAATCAAATGTCCAGCATGGCTGAAACGGGAAGTCTGAGAACAGGCCGTGGGCTCACCAGGCCGGGAAAGACAGGCCGAACCCTCTGCTGGCTGAACGAGTGCTGGCGGGCAGGGAGCAATGTCAGAGGAAGGGTCCAACTTTCTGGGTGCAGGTGGGCGGTCGCGTAAGGGAACCCGTGCTGGCACCACAGGAGCATCCTGCAGAACGTGTGCAGACTTAAGTCGGTCCACTGAAACTACTTCCTGCTGGCCCCGGAAATCCAAATGAAAATGATTGGGACCTGGTTCAATAACCTGAAACGGGCCGAGGTAAAGCGGACGCAAGGGAGGCTGATGGGCGTTGCGGCGAACAAAACCAAAACGGGAAGAGTCCAACGACCGTGGAACAAAAATGTCTGGCAGGCAGTGGTGCACAGGGCCAGGGACCGAAAAGGGGCTTCCAGGGGAGCGGAGAGCTGGCATCGAGACATCAAAACATGAAGGGGGGCTCCCAGGCAAAAATTCCCCAGGGACATGGAGGGGCTGGCCAAGAACCAGTTCAGCAGGGGAAACCCCGAGGCCCTCTTTAACAGTGCTGCGCAACCCCAAAAAACCCCAAGGCAGACGGTCGACCCAGTTACCACTAATCAAGGAAGCACGAAGTGCAGCCTTGAGTGACCGGTGAAACTGCTCGCACATCAAGTTGGCCTGCGGGTGGTACGCAGTGGTGCGGTGGACCTTGACCCCCAGGCCATCAGCCATGGTGGACCAAAGTTCCAACACAAACTGAGGAACGCAGGCAGCAGCCCAACTCTTCACTCGGCCAAACAAACTTTGCGCTGACCAGCTTGACTGAAGCCCATACACCTCGGTGAGAGAGAGCATGGATGGAGTCGAAAACATGACGGTGCCACAGAAGGGGAATGACCGGACACGGGCAACCCGTAGACAAGTCGCACAGCAAACGTGGACTGCCGTCCCACACTGGCGTGTCTTCCAGCACGACGCCCGTCTGCGAAGACCGAAGAGCAAGGATGTCAAGGTCGGCGCTCTGCTCTGCAGCCAAGGCGGCATAGTCGACAACGACATACACTGGTCGCGGGACACTGCGGGACAGACAATCAGCAACCTGGTTGGATTTACTAGCCACATGCTGAATGTCTGTAATGAACTCTGATACGGCCGCCAACTGGTGCTGTTGGCACATGCTCCAAGGATGCTGGAAAACCTGGCTTAGACTAGATTCGTGTTGGCCCGCCAAGCTGCTGGCCACCAATATATCATCCAGATAGACGAAAAAGAAAGGTAGCCCACGCAAAACAGAGTCCATAAGTCGCTGAAAGGTCTGAGCAGCACCTTTCAACCCAAACGGCATGCGCAGAAACTCGAACAAGCCAAAGGGGGTGATGATGGCAGTTTTCGGAACATCTTCAGCGCATACTGGCACTTGGTGATAACCCCACACCAAATCGATTTTGGAAAAAATCGAGATCCCGGCGGGATGGGCGGAGAAATCCTGGATGTGGGGAATCGGGTAAGGGTCGTTCTCTGTAATGTTATTTAAACACCAAAAATCCCCACACAGTCCACCAGAAAACCACGCCTGGAGCGTGAGTCTTTAATAAAGAGCAGCCTTTCCATATCGTCAGCGACTGCAGCTGCTATGGCGCGGTGACAGCCTTGTTCCCCTGAGACAGAAAAAGAGCAGGGTGGCAGCAACGCACTCTGGCACCAAAACACTGATGGTATAAACAAAATCCTTTTCCGCGGTGCCGCTGTGTAGCGGTTCCTGCCGTCAGTGCTAGCCCCATTGCTCCGAAGGAGGTTGGTGGGGATGTTACCGGCGGATCCGCGGCCGGGGCATGTACGCCGAACGTGCGGGAAACCACCAGGATGTGATCCACCTCTTCAGCCAGGGAGCAGTACTGCTGCACCGCTAGAAACGAGGAGTTGGCGAGGATGGTCCTCACAGCAACAGGCAGTTGTCTGAGAAAGAGATGGACAAAAATGAATCCCCCATCGTCTGAACCAAGCAAAAACAGCATGTTTTCCATAAGCTCAAGAGCCGTGCCTCCGCCCAGCCCAGAGAGGGAGAGAAACTTCTCGGCTCGCTCCACATCGGAGAGGGTGTATCGCTGCAGTAGTCAGTCCTTAAGGACGACATACTTCCCTTGCATGGGCGGTTCCCAGAAGAGAGCCATTGCACGGCGGGTGGCTAGCGGGTTGAGCAATGCCACCACATGATAAAATTTTGCGTCCTCAGCCAAGATGCCTTGGAGAGCAAACTGAGCCTCTACGTGGACGAACCATGATGAGGGGTCATGGAGCAAGAAGTCTGGCAAATGGGGCACCATGGCAAATGTAGCCGCAGCTGGAGGCAGAGGGCCGGCGGTAGCTGACGCATCCAGGGCGATCTCCATGGCTCACTGCGTGTTCAAAGTAGGGTTACCAATACGGAGGCATGGAACACACGACACAGCAGCTCTAGTTTTCCGTTCTGGCTTTATTGACCTCCAAATATGAACTGAGCATTTTGCGGTCAAACACAGCAGAAACCTTCCTTCAAGCTTGGGTGTGAGTGGAGCCCTCTAGTGGGTCGCCACAGTGCAACGGCTCTTGGTTGATCCGTAATCCAAACCGATTCCAGTCCACGGTTTTGCACGCATCCGAAGATTTGAAAAAGAAGAAAAAAAAATTTGTGTATGGTGCTCGTGGTCAGTCTGTCAAGTGATAGTTATGGCCAGCGCTAGAGGTCCAACAGAGGAGATTGCGGTATTTAAGCTGTCTTTTGCTGCCCAATCCGACCGGGCTAAAGCTATTACAAAAGCTTACCTAATATATTGTCATGCTTTTTACAACTACATGAATATACTATTGCTATGTGATTTATTACTATTACTGAAGGCTAATTGCCATACTAATACCAACTAGATTTTCAAATCTTAATATAAAATAAATAACAGTAGGGTGGAAATTAGGTAAGGCGGCACTTTTTGCAGCCATCTTATATAGAAAACAAATTTTTTTTATCATTAATATGTTTTCTTTTTGTCTGTTAAGAGTCGTGTGGAACTGCACGTGATTGTTTGCAGCTAGCAGGTTTCTAATGCTATCCATCAAGTCTAAAAACAGCATGTTAATACATAAAGACCCCGAAGGCTGTGCCAAAAATGATCAGATTATATTTTAAATATTTGTTCAATTCTCTTCTAAACCTCAGCAACCATATATTGTAAGTTTTGAGTGTTTACTAAAATGAAAATAAAAACATTCTAACATCTCACTTGTTTGTTTTTATTCAGGCATACATACAATACTATTTTTATTAAGAAACATTAAGCTTGTGTTTCTGTTATGTAGCTTCGGTTATGACGCTTATTAGACATTATGAAATAGATGAGACGCAAAAGCAAATTTTGTCAAAGTACTTAAGATCTTTTTTTCTTAAAGAAATCTACTACATCGTGTGTATTTTTTTTTTATTTCATGTAATTTCCATTGCAAATATAAATCACAGTTAAATTAAGAGGGGATGGGAGTAAAAAAACTCTGAGCTGTGATGTCATCAAGTACACTGCAATTCCAACTTTAGAACCATCGCGCCACGTTCTCGGGAAGTCTGGACTCCCGTGTGAACTTACTAAGTCCGGACAAGCGAAAACGAGAATACGAAGTCGCGTACTTGAGTATTTAGAAATGGTCTAATAGTAATAAAAATCCCACAACAATAGTTCATCGAACATACTGAAGTTCCGTTTATCCCATTCTTATTATGAAGTGGTGTCAAAAATGCATTCCTGCCCATGCACTGCTGGCTCTGTTGTGCTGGCTCTGGGTCCATTGTGTAACTGACGCCACCAACATTAACCGGACTGTTACATTAGAGCCTCTTATTGCGTGATTTGTTTTGGTTTCCAGCAATCACAATCAGAGAAACTGTATTAATCCAGATGGAAATTGAGTTAAATAAAATAAAGAGGGCTGCGAGTCGTACTCGATCCCAGCCTGTCCACTCTCAGCCATGCGATATATAACCACATGCTCATCAAACTGAGCAAAACCTGTGCCCGACTGCGTTTAATCACCAAAATTAGAGAAGGCATAGAGAGGGGATAGGCTAACATATGAAACAGGAAATGACTGTGTAGTCACTGTGTAGTCTATTTATTTCAACAAAGTAATTGTATTCTGATTACCACCTTTTTAAACGGTAACTGTAACAGATTACAGTTACTCATATTTTGTATTTTAAATACGTAATGTCAGTCCATGTATTCTGTTACTCCCCAACACTGCTAAAGCCAGAGAGAGGAACCCAGACAGATACTAGACAATCTGTGGGGCTTTCACTTCAACTGAATTCAACTCAATTTTATTCAGTTCAATTAAGTTTTATTTATATGGCAACAAATCACAACAACAGACATCCCACATTGCTGTATGTTGTAATACAGAGGATAATACAGGGAAACCCCAAACAATGTGACAAGCCCCCAATCAGAGAAAACCCTAAGAATAGGAAGAACCCTAAAGTAAGCACTTGGTGACAATGAGAACAAAAAGGTCTGTTTTAAGAAAAAAAAACAACCCAGCATTCATATTTAATAGATATTTCTAACACATCGTACCAGTCAGACTAATTAGTGGAATGACAAGCAGGTAGTTAGGTCTAATTTTACCATTGCTAAAAGGAACTTGACAGCTCATAATAGCCCCTGCTCTCCTCCAATCAAAGAAGAGAAACAAACCTACCTTTCTCTCTTCTGCATTAAACCAATTGGTCAGTAAAAATCTGTTATTGGAACTGCAAATTATTAGTGACAGGCAAGCCATAAAATAACAAGTTTTCATTTGTGTTTTCTAGCCAAATGATAGATGTAAGGACAATATAACTCTGCTGTTAACGATGTTCTCTATATCATATGTTTTCTAACCCTACAGACTTTTTTCTTGTTGGAGGCTAGCTGTTCATTCTGAAGGTGCAGCAAGATGCAAAATGTGGCACATCTGTTTCTACCACCAAGTCCAGACAGCTTCCGTCCTTTTAGTCCCGAGTCTCTAAAAGCCATCGAAAAAAGAATTGCTGAAGAGAATGCCAAGAAACCCAAAAGAAAGAAGGAAAAATCCAAAAATGAAATTAAGCTCAGACCCAGCTATGACCTGCGGGAAGGCAAATCACTCCCCCTTGTATATGGGGACATTCCAGACTGCCTGTTGTCGAGACCACTGGAGGACCTGGATCCCAACTACAGTAATCAGAAGGTAGGTTTATTTGAATTTATTCTTGAGCCCAAGGTCTTAGGCTGTAAAATAAAGGTGGTCATACCACATATTGAATAACTCTGCACAAACTCTGGTTTTGCCTTATATATTGTATTTCTATATATGTTTACAGATGTCTCAATAAATTTCTCAGTATTTAAAACATTTAAATATAAAAAGTTGCTTAACACTTTTGCAAGTACTTCATAATGGTTTTTATAAATTACAATGCGATATTTCAAGAAAGCCAAAAAATATACATATGTATAAGAGTATAAAGATGTGTAAATGTTGGTCTGTTTCTCTCCCAGACTTTCATTGTATTAAACAAAGGAAAGGTCATTTTTCGCTTCAATGCTAGTCGAGCCTTGTACCTCCTGAGTCCCTTCAACCCTATACGAAGGATATCAATTCAGATTCTGGTACACTCATATCCTTTCATTAGTATATGAATCTGATATGTATGAATAGTGTTGATGTTTAGCTGTCTACTGACTTTAGTCCAGGGTTACATGTTCACTTGGGTACTTTATTTAAATTTTAAAAAAAGTCACTTTCACAATAAAATCAGTTACTTTCTTGACAACTGCCTGAAAATTGTTCAACATGATGATCATGTGCACTATTCTCACCAACTGTGCATTTATGACAATGAGTAAACCACCTGACTGGACAAAGAATGTGGAGTAAGTGTTCTGCAAACATATATAACATACACACAGCGTAGATACTGTGAAGAGTAACTGGTGTTTGTTTTTCCAACAGGTACACATTTACAGCGATTTACACCTTTGAATTCCTTGTTAAGATTTTAGCTCGCGGGTTCTGTATAGGAAAGTTCACATTTCTAAGAGATCCCTGGAACTGGTTGGATTTCTCTGTCATTGTCATGGCGTAAGTACAGGGCTTCTTCACCATTTTTGTAGTTTTTGTCACACATTTGGAAAAAAATCAGGCTTTCATAAACATTGCATAGCTCGTTGCTTTTAGGTACTGACTGTAGCTTCATTACTGCTGTTTTGCACAACTCTATGGTACATCTATTGTCATCTATGTAAAGTTTCTAAAATAATTATAATTTTTCTTGCAGGTATGTACCAGAGTTTTTATCCCTAGGCAATGTTTCAGTCCTTCGGACATTCAGAGTATTAAGAGCTTTCAAGGCAATTTCTGTCATGCCAGGTAAGCAGTTACCATTTTAGTTTTGTTTTTTCATGGTTTAATAATTATTTATAATAATTAATTAGATCCCTTTCGGTCTGTAGATATTGTCCTCTCGCGTAAATGTGAGCTGTACAAGAAGAGCTAATTTTGTTTGCACAGTTACTCTGTGAGCTCTGTGCAATTTTGTTTGTCTATGGAGCAAAATGCAAAACCATGTACTATTTGTACCACTTGGATCTCTGTACAGTTTATAGTATAATTTAGCCTCCACTTACTTTTCATATAGTTAAAGAAGCCAATAATGGCGGCACAATTGAACAAGGAAAGACAATATACAGGCCATTGTTGACAATAAGTGCTTCTAAAGATAAAACTCACTGGCATCACTTTATACTTTTTGTTTATACATGCTAAAAAAATTAACTGTTTCTTAACTGACTGCAAGCAATTTTGTGTTTGACAGGCATAAAAGCCATTATAAGTGCATTGTTCCAGTCAGTGAAAAAGCTCACTGATGTGATGAGTCTCACCGTTTTCTGCTTAAGTGTCTTTGCCCTAATAGGGTTACAATTGTTTATGGGCAATTTGAAAAATAAGTGCATACGAGAAGATTTTAATATAACAAACGTGCCTGAGGACTATGAAAATATTGGTGAGTATTTGATTTTTCTTTTTCCTCTTCCTCTTTATACACACACACACACACACACACACACACATATTATATATATATATATATATGTGTATATATAAGCGAGCCTACATGACACATTTCTCTGTTTTTCATGGTCCCTCTGTTCCTTAAGTCAGTCTTGTCTCACTGTCAAGTCTGCATCTTTATGAATGTGCAATACAATAATGAAGCACTGTTGTTGTCTTCTACATTGTATAACTGTAATCTAATTTTACTTCTGTCGTTTTACGTCAGTGTTTGTTTTCTACGTCTATCAAGCCATTCTCGTCACAGTCTCCTCATAAATAGCATGCTTCTTCTTTCCTCATTAGATATTTATTATTACCTGCCTGACAACAAAAAAGAACCATTACTTTGTGGGAACAGCATTGTAGCTGGGTAAGCAAGTTTCCTCTCCAGTGATAAGAGAACTGAATAAAATACAACATGAACACAATGCTGGTACAACCCCAGTTTCACAAAAATTGGAATATAGTGTTTGTGTAAAAATAAATTGCACTAAATGTAATTTAAATGTAATAAAAAAAAATGTTTTATCTACCACAGAAAATAGACTGTCTGAGAACTGAGAAGACCAGTTGCTGAAATTCTGGAGAGGAATATTGTCCATGGTCTTTTTTTTTTTCATTTTAGGATGCACACAGAATGTTTTCAATAGGTGAAAGGTCTGGACTGCAAGGAGGCTGTTTCAGCTGAAATATGCAAGGCCTTCCCTGAATGCGATGCCATCTGGATGGGGGCATATACTGCTCTGAATCCTTTTTAAATCTCAAAACACATTCTGGATCATGTTCACATATAGCTTCTTTTTTATTTGTGGTAACAATGATGTCTGGAAGTGTTCCTGAATCCATGCAGGGATTTCTATGGCAGAATAAAGAATAATTTTTGTGCAATGCTGCCTTATTGCCTGAAGATCATAAGCATCCAATTTATTTTGTTTTGTACCTTGAACACTTAAGATTGTCTGAATCTTTTGAGGATTATGTAATGTAGATGATAAGATATTTAAAGTCTTTCAAGTCAGTTTTAAGTAGAGGAACATTGTTCTGGCCACTCAATGAATGCAGTGCAATGAATGTAATTAAATCATTGCATTTTGTTTTTATTTAGATTTTGCATATTTTTTTATAAATATTTCTATTTATTTAATTATTTTGTTATTGTTTATTTATTGTTATACTTTGTATTTGTTGTAACTTCCACTGTCTGCTAGGCAGCAGGGAAAAATAAATCCCATTCAGCACATCATGAAATGAAAAGTACAACAACAAATATGTAGGATTGATAGAATGCTAAATCAGCCAAGAATGGGACAACGTTTCTCTCCCAGAGGTCCAGCAACTGGTCTGTTAAGCACACACTTTTTATGCAATTAGTGTTGTTTCATGCATTCTTTCATTTTATTGCATTGGCAACTTCATATCTTAAGAGATGGTTTCTTGCAGGCAGTGTCCAGAGGGGTATATTTGCCGCAAATTGGGAAAGAACCCAGACAATGGTTATACCAGCTTTGACACATTTGGCTGGGCCTTCCTTTCTCTTTTCAGACTGATGACACAGGATAGTTGGGAAAAGCTTTACCAGCAGGTACGCTAAAAAGGGAAACTAAAAGACTATAGAAATGTAAAATGATTGTGTACAATTTCAGTAATGCCAATTTTGGTAATTTTTTAATTTGTTAACATTTGCATTATTTAGGCTATTGGTCAATTTTCCAATAAAATCCATTGTTTTAAAATAAAATTGAACATTTAAGATTTCATTTACTTTATTCCTTTTTTCTTCCTTTTGCTAATCACTAACCCTGTGAGAATATGTTTTGTTGATTTTGATAAGACATTTAGCCTGCAAGTTCAGATTAATCCTTCTCTTGCCATATAAAGAGGCAGGGCTTGCTTTGTTTGCAGGAAAAGCATTCATCCGCCACAATGTTAGTATTAAAGACAATATTTAGAGCTTGCTGTATAACACTGTCACTTTTAGCACTCTGCAATTAAGTAGCAAACTGAGACTATTAACAAGCTCTCTAATGACAGTATTTCTTGGTCAATATGGAACAAAAATTTGACACACATAACAAATAAAAAGTACGTACTATTTCTTACAGAAGTAAAAACAATTGTAGGAAAATATGCTTTTTTCAGACCTTTATCATATTTCCCTCTCTACTTCTAAAGTCAGCATTGCTGAGGGTAAATGACACAAAAGCTTTACACTAGTATGATGGATGATTCTGGACACCAAATTTACAAGAATGGCCCAGTGTTTCAATGTAAATAATTTTATTTGTCACTATAACTAACTGTATTTGTTTAATAAGTTTTGTATTTTGGTAAATTTCTTGTAGGTTTGTTTCTCTTAAATATACTTCAGGTTAATATGTTTAATATAGTTTTGATCACAGACTAAGCTATCGTTTTGTCTGTGACTGCTGTTGTAATTTGGCGCTGTCTAAATAAATAAAAATATACAGCATTTTAACAAAAAAATATTATTTATGCAACAGCATTTTTACAAATATTGAAAGGAAAGAGTTAACTAAAAAGTTTACACAGAAGCTGTTTCAGTTTTAGAGCAAGATTTAGCAGACTCAGAACCAAAATACTACATTTTAGGTTTGTGGTAAAAGGTGTTTAGTACCATATAAGTTGCTCATCTTTATTTCTGTTACTTTATATCATATAATTTAAATTGGTGTAGATTTGCTACTGAAACTATGATACAACTCATGATAATGACACTCAAAGTTGGTTAGACAATAGACCATAGTGAACAAAAAAAAACATTGGCTTTAGACTTGGATATTTGAAATGGTTAATAAATTGATTTGTTTTTAGTTTTGAACCAAACTCAACTGCGTTTTATATGCATTGTTATTTACTCTACCTATCTTGATGCATGCTCAATCAACCAGGTAACAAAATCCCAATAGAGTTAGTTCTGTTCATCTGGATGTAGAGTTTTTAGTGGGAGAAACGTTTCACCACTCATCCAAAGTTTTGGTCAAGTTACTTGAAAACAGTAATTAGTTACTAATTACTGATTAATTGTCCAAGAAAGCAATGCCATTACTTTACTGATGACTTATTTTTGAAAGTAATTAGTAACTTTAATACTTAATACTAGTTTCTTTTTAAAAACATGATGTAACATGTAATAGACCTTTCAGCCGAATTCTTTTTTTTCTGCATAATCCATCATATAAAATTGAATCAAATTAAAAAGTCTCTTCTTAACACTTCTTTGCACATTGTATCAAGCAAAAATTAAATTATATCCAACAGTCTTTGGCTTAAAAAAAATTGTTTAACATTTAAACCTATTTTCTGCATATTTCAGAATATAAAATAAAATATTTTTTTGTGTTTATTCTCACTGTTTCATATAGATGCAAGTGAAAAGCAAAAAAATTAATTCAATCAATTCCGCAATCAAGTCAGTGGGGGGTTCCCACATTCCCATGGCAGCATGCTAGGTGTTTGCTCAGATTTGAAGTTTAATTTTTTACTGTAGAAAAATTTTCTCTTTCCACGCAGGGTGTACAGAAGGCACTCTTGTCACTTTAATGGAATCAAACTCAAAGTAGTGTCAGTACTTTCAAGCTTTAAACGCTGCATAGTTGTGTTCGCTCCCACACTTTATATTATCAATTATTGATTGACACAATGTCATGTTCTGTGGGAGTGTCTGGTTGGGTGTGAAACATATGGGGCGCCATTTGTAAACTGAAACATGCTAAAATTAACGGCAACATTTACACATTTAGCCCAAAACCTTACAAAAATATGTTTTTCGAGCCATCAAATGGTAAATGGTAAATGGCCTGTATTTGTATAGCGCTTTACTTAGTCTCTATGGCCCCAAAGCACTTCACACTACATTCAGTCATCCACCCATTCACACACACATTCACACACTGTTGATGGCAAGCTACATTGTAGCCACAGCTGCCCTGGTGCGTACTGACAGTGCATTAGTTAGTTAGTTTTAGATTTAGATTTAAATGTAATATATAGATTTAACATTTACATTTAAATGTAACATTTACATTTAAATATAACATTTATATTTAAATATAATATTTAAATTTAACATTTAGATTTAGATTTAAATATAATTTTTATATTTAACATTAAGATTTAAATATATTATTTAGATTTTACATTTAAAATTGTGTTTTAAATATAAAAAGTTACAAATATTTTACTAAATGTTGTAAAAAATGACTCACCTTCACGTTCACTCACCTGACCTCTGAGGGCAGCACAGCTAAGAAGTTTTTGGGGTTCCGACAGGGGAAGCATACTTTCGTGGGATATTTGATCGAGTTCTGCACCGCTGTGGTTAAGGTAGGCTGTCACTCAGCAAGCAAATAAAGCATCAGTTAGCTGTCCATGACAAGCCAACTTTGTTTGAGGCACTTGAATTTCTTGCCCTCAGGATCGATAATCGCCTAAGGGAAAGGAATGCAGCGAGACGTTCCAAGACTCTACTGTCTCTGTTTCGAACCGTGCCCACTTCTGCGTTGCCCCCACCACTTCAGGTGACATCTGCCTGGCCTTGCTCACCTTCCCCAAAGTCCATGAAGATGGAGCAGCTGGGCCGGATAGTGCTTTTACTGTGGAGGAGCCAGCCATCGTATCCCTGTCTGCCTGATTCGGCCCAAAAGCGTGGACCGCCAGTGAGTTCAAGGATACGGATGGGCAGTATCCTAAAAGGAGATAAACCCCGTCTTTTGTTACCAGTCACCTTGATTAAAATAGCCTTGGAGGAGTGGTGCCACTGGCTGGAAGGAACTGAACATCCTTTTACTAAATCTAGCTGTGGCGGGGGTGTGGACTTTGGCCTGCTGCAGAGGAGGGGTGACACAGTGAGCTCACAGGGCGCCCGCCACAGAGGAACAGGTGTACAGGACTGCTTAATGAGGGAAACCTGTTTTATGTCTTGCAGTGAGAAGGACCAGTGGGACATACACGGGAGTGACGGAGTGGCTGCATCTAAGACCGTCCCGTCCTCCTCATCGGCCGCAAGCTCACGGAGCGGGAGTCCCGCTACAGCACTGTCGAGAAGGAGTACCTGGTGATCTGGTGGGCGGCCTGCTCCCTTCGTTACTCCCTCCTGGGGTGCCCATTCACTCTCTGTTCAGACAAATGCCCCGCTGCAGTGGCTCCACTGCATGAAGAATGCCAGCGCCCAGATCACCCGGTGGCATCTGGCCTTACAGCCGTTTAAGTTCAAGGTGGTCCACAGGCCAGGTACGGGAGTAGGCTCGGCCGGATTGCCCCCCAGCCTCAGTCTGGCGGTGGGGAAGCTGTGGCAGGGGCGTGGTCTTTGTCCTGCTGCAGAGGAGGGGTGACACAGTGAGCTCACAGGGTGGCATGGAGGCAGGGAGGAACAGGTGTACAGGACTACTTAATGAGGGAAACCTGTTTTATGTCTTGCAGTGAGAAGGACCAGTGGGACACACATGGGAGTGATGGAGTGGCTGAGTCCGAGGTTGAAGCCGCAAGCCACAGGGGACGACGCGTTATTTTCAATAAAAGTTCATGTATAAAGCACAACCCAAAAGTGTCTGTGTGTGGGTCCTGTGTCACACTAACATACCTGAAATGAGGAAAAAGATTGAACTCGCCAAACCCGTTGGTCTATGTTTATTGCCCACTTCAACTTTGCCATTTCCTATCGATCAGCTTTCAGGGATCTCAAGCCCGAGACACTCTCTTGCCTGCACTCCTCAGACTCTAAAAACCAGTGCCTGGCAATTATCCTTCCTTCCACCTGCAGGATCAGCTCCTTCACCTGGGATGTGGAGGAGGCCATATGCCAGGGCCTGCAAGAACCGGATCTCAGTACCGTTCCGCTCGGCTTGCGTTTTGTGCCTATCGCTGCCTGGTCAGCCGTAATCCACTGGATCCACACTGCGAGGTTTACTTGCCACCTGGGAATGAGTAGAACTGCAGCATTACTCAAAAGGTATTTTTAGTGGAATTCTTTGGATAAGGAGATAAAGGATTATGTGGCAGCCAGTTCCATCTATGCCTGCAATAAGACCTCTATTTGGCACCCGTCTGCCTTACTCCAACCGCTAACGACTCCACATAGACCTTGGTCCCACATTGCATTCAATTATGCTTCCCAGCCTCCTCTGAGAAGACTCTGAGACAGCCACAGGCCGGTCCCCCTTCTAAGCCTTTCTTGGCTACCAGCCACTGTTGTTCCTGGAGAACAAGACAGGGCTAGTTATCCTGTCTATTCAACATCACTTTCGGCACTGCCAGCGAGTTTGGAAGAAGGTTCGGCAGGCTCTCCTCAGGACCATGGAGCGTCATTGGGACAATGCGAATCTCCACCACTCAGTCACCCCAATTTATCAAACTGGACAAAGGTGCTAAGAATATTCCTTTGAGGGCACTGTATCTAAAATTAGTGCCCCGTTACATTGGCACTTATGAGACTGATGCCGTCATCAGTCTCTCAGCAGTACGACTTAAGCTCCCAGCCTCCTGGGGCATTCACCCAACATTCCATGTTTCTCAGGTCAAACTGGTCCATAGCAGTTCTCTTTGCCTTTCGACCGATCCCCCGCCTCTCACCCAGCTCATCAACAGCCGACCGGCCTATACGGTCAGGCGGATCGTCGATGTATGCTGCTGCGGTCAATGTAATCAGTATCTGGTGGACTGGGAGGAATTTGGTCCAGAGGAGCATTCTGATTTTTAACTCTCTTTGCAGGTCCCAGTCTGGACAGCCACCTGGAGGTGACCCTTGGGGGTCATGTGCTGTGGGAGTGTCTGGGTGGGTGTGAAACTGAGACAAGTTCCAGTTGCCTGTCCCCTGGGGTGTAGTTTTGTCAGCACATCACCTGTTCTAATTTCTGGGCCGACATCTGGAGGCTTCCTAAACTGCCGCTGCCTGCCACTCTCCGCCAGCTCATCCTGCTACCATTGGTGGTAGCTCAGCTTTCCTTGTGTTCGGTATTCACGCTCCCATGTTTTTAGATGTTTTCCGCCTCCATTTCTCTCCAGATCCATCTCCTGCCATGCATATGAGCAGCGCTGGTCTCACTTTCACCCAGTTTTCTGATCTACCTGCAGACTAAGGTTTTCACTCACACCTCCTCCTGCATCCCCTGGAGACTCTTACAGCTACCCCTCCTATGCCAACTGGCCTGTATCTACAAGTAAGCACACACCCTCAACCAAAACTACTTACCTCAGCACTCATTTCCCAGTTCATTGATACTTCTCTCCTCTGTTGCAGAAGTTTCTGCCTGTGCTCTCCTTGTGTTCCTTGTAGCCAAACATTTCTCCATCCCCTGGTTTCCCACAGCATCCATTTATGGTTTCTGTTAATACCCATGCTCTTGTTTAAGTTGATTTAAATAAACTGTAAATAAAGTTTGTATATAGTTTATGCAATTGAGTCTGTTCTTATATCCAAACTTCCCACGTTTCCAGTTTGTGACACACACATCTGTTGTTGTCATTGATGTCGCACACTTTACCTGTTACTTGAAAAAGGTAATCAGATTACCCATTTGCCCATTTCTGCTAATCATTGTGCAAAGCTACTGTTTATAAGGGTTGGGAAACCTGCAGTCAGCTGACACTGAATAAGTCACTTGGATGAGTAAAAAAATGTTTCTCCCACTGAAAACGCTACATCCAGATGAACAGAACTAATTTTTTTGGCAGCTCAAAAATTAGTTTAATATTCTTTTTTATAATTTGCTTTTTAGCCCTTTTAGCTTTATTGACAGATACAGAAAAGAAATGACAGGAAAGTAGAGGGAGAGGAATACATGTGGCAAAGGGCTGCATGTCGGATTCCAACCCAAGTTGCTCTTATCTGCATGGTCATCTGCTCAATGCACTGCTGGGCTTGTCTTCGTCTTGTCATCAGCATCTCTTGTTGTAGTCTGTCTCTATGTTTTTATTATCTTTTGCTTCTCTGGTCATGTTCCTGTGTCGGTCTGTTCTCTCTGTGTTCTATTTGGTTTGCCAATGTAAAATTCATGTGTTTCAGTCTAGGGCTCAGTGTGTGTTGTTTCCTGATTTATTTAGAGTCCTGCTTCAAGTATATTATGTTCAGTTTCACTTCCCCTCTGTCTCATCAGTGAGATTCTGCTCAGCTGTGTGCCCTGGTGTTTCGCCATTTCCTTGATTACCTGGTGTGTGTAGTCTCCCCTTTGGATATTGCTACATTATCCCTCAGACTGTGTGCGGCCCGCTTTCATTTTAGTTACTCCTTTTCAGATTATGTGCTCCAGAATTTAAGTTTTATTGTTATAACACTTGGAAACAAAACTGTTTTAAGGTTTACCCATTGTTATCAGAGTCTTGCAATTTGGGCCCAATTCCTGCTTACCACAC
>VUQR01024931.1:0-15769 GCA_015108515.1 Hemichromis elongatus | reverse complement strand
TGATTGTTTTTTTTAAAAAAAAAAAAAAAAAAGAAAAGAAAGGTATAAATTTAGAGGCACCTCAAATTTGAAAGCTTAAGGGAAGGATTTGCCTATGACTGTCGTCATAAGAAAACAGTAAAATAAAAATGTTGTGCTTAGTGCTTTAGATGCTTAGTGTTTTACATTAAGTATGAATACTGTATTTTAAGTAACTTTAAAAATACCAAAATCTTGTTTGTTTTTCTAGACTTTGCGAACATCTGGGAAGCCATACATGATCTTTTTTATGCTTGTAATATTCCTTGGTTCCTTCTACTTGATCAACCTGATCCTCAGTGTTGTAGCAATGGCCTATGATGAGCAGAACCAGATTGTCAAAAAGGAAGCTCAGGAGAAGGAGGAGAACTTTCAGGCCATGCTTGAACAGCTGAGAGAGCAATATAAGGAAGCTCAGGTACATTGACTATTTTATTCTTCCCACGATATTGTTTTACCTATGTCAAGATGTGTCTTTTACTGAAAAAGAAATCAGCTTTTACATTTTCTTAAAAGATAAAAAGATTATACAAATTCCCCTTCATCCTCTATTCTCAATCTAGCCTTCAAGCTCTGGTCCTCTACTTGAGTTGTGGGAGGTTTAGGGTCCTGCACAGTATCAGTTCACAACTACGCAGTCTGATTTACAAGTACAAAATATTTATCCACAATTTGAGCCCATATGCTGGTCACTGTACCAAGTGATCTGATCACCAATAGGACTACTGTTGTTCGCCATAGTGCCATCAGGTACTATCAGGTACTGGTCAGTCTGGTCTTGCAGTCTGACAGGAATACCACAGTAGTGAAACACTAGCTACTGGAAGATAGCAAATACCTTTCTGTGCCTTACTCGTGTTTTGAGCCATGTGCCTGTTCATCTTAGCCACTATGATGCCTGACAGGAGCTTGCATACAGCACTAAGGCAGGTTATTGGCTGGTAGTTGGTGGGACTGTTCCCTTCTGCGGTCAATAATGATCAGGACTGTCCAGCCTTCAGTTATCCATTCTGGGTGCCTCTCTGTGACTAGTAGCTAGTTCATTGGTGTTGGCAGATGTTCATGGAGTGAAGTCAGAGTCTTCAGCCAGTAGGTCTGAATCACGTCAGGACCTGGTGCTGTTCAATTCTTCATACTGAAGAATCTTTCTTGCCTGCTACTGTGTTGCTTAGTGACTAGTGGCTCTCCGAGAAGATCACAGCAACCTCCCTGAACAGGATCCAGTAAGCATTGTGGTTATGGATGCTCTTTCAGTATTGTTCCAACTCCAGCTATGGCAGGGCTGTTATCATATTGTTCATTTGGCACTGAGAGTATAACTTGGAGGGTTAGGTTGAGTACAGCTAGTTTATTCTCCTGCCGTCCATCTTTCTGGTATAACGCTTCCAGCAGCTGACCAAAGCTGTGAGTCTTTGCATGGCAATTTCAAAGGACTCAGGTTTGGACAGCTTGCTGTACTGTACTTCCTAGACACCCCTTTTATCATTGCCCCTTTCTGCAACTCCAATAGTTTGCTGCAAATATATATAAATATACACTATAATATACACGGATAAAAGAGTGGCATCTGCAATCACGCCTCACAGGCTTAAAAGTCGGTGCTGACTGTTTAACGTTGTTGTTGTGGAGAGTGAGCTTTGAATGGGGAACTGCAGCAGTGTTCTGTAAAAGCAACTGTGTAAGTGAATAAAAAGTAAATGCTTAAAAGCATGGAAATGTCATCAGGTCTGCCATGCTTCCGTTACACACCCCAATAATAGTGGTTTTTGTAAGCAAGTCTTAATTTCAACTATGAAGAGAAGACTTCAAGCTGCATGTTTAACAGGATGTGTGGCAGCAAGAAAGCCATTGCTGAGATGTCAGAATAAGACAAAGATGCTTGCCTAGGCCATGACACAGTGCCACTTGACTACTGAAGGCTGGAAAAAGGTATTGTGGACTGAGAATCATGATATTAAATCGTTGGTTCATCACACAGAATTATTGTATGTCATAGAGTAGGGAAAAGGATGGTTCCACAGTATGTGGCATCAACTGTCAAACATGGAGGAAGAAGTGCGATGGTCTGGGGCTGTTTTCCTGGATCCACGGCCGGTGACTTGTACAGAGTGAGAGGCACCCTGAACCAAAACGACTACCACAACATTCTGTAGTGACATGCAATAACCTAGTTGGTCAGGGGTTCATCCTAAAGCAAGATAATGACCCAAAACAAAAGTCTAAGTTATGCAAGAACTATCTCAGGAAAAAAGAAAAAGATGTTAAGCTTGAAAACATGCACTGGCCAGCACAGTCTCCAGACTTAAACCCCCATCGAGCTGGTTTAGTATGAAATGGACAGAAGAGTGAAAGCAAATCAACCTACAACTGCTGAATATTTATGGGAACATCAGCTCTGCATCAGATAAGGGAAGAACCTTCTGAAGAACAGTTCATTTCTATTGTAGAAACAATGCCACAGGTGTGTTCAGCTGTTATATCTGCTAAAGGTGGCTACTTTGATGAATCAAGAGTTTAGAGTACAGTTTGCTGTATAAATTGATTCCAAGATTTCTTTTTTAACTCCAATTGCTTATTTTGCACCGAATATTTTTTTTAACAGGTTGCAAGTACCTCGGCTAACAGAGATCCATACAATTAATTCATTAATGTCTAGAGCAAATTTTAACAACTTTTGGAGGCAACTGGAGTACTTGGAAAAAAGCACACATAGGTACAGGGAGAACATGACCAAGCGATTTATCCCAAGAATTAATAATAATAATAATCATTGTCTTACCTTCCCACTTCTAGGCAGCAATAGCTGCTGATGAAGCAGGAGCCACTGAAACCAGTGATAAAGTTGGTGGCACAGAGAATTTTTCTAAGTCCTTCAAGATGAGCTCCAAAAGGGCAAAGGAGAGACGCAGCAGGCAAAAACAAAGAAAGGAAGAAGAGAAAGTGGCTGAGAGTAAGCCTCCTAAATCTGAGTCAAAAGACAATATACAGACGGCTTGCAGCAGCTCATCTACACATCAGGTAATTTTCTATGTGGTATGATGTGATATGAAAGTGATCTTTTCAGTTCTAAATTCCCTTTCACTTTTTCATTGGTTACTTCATTGCGCTGTGTTACTGTTATGCATTACAGCAACTTTACTACATTTATTGTAAATTACAATATGACCACATACCAAAAACTTAACACACCATTTAAAATGTAAATAAAGACAGAATTCGATGAATGTAAATCTCATCAAACAATATTTTTAGTCACAAAAGAACACAGAAAACATAGAAAACATACCAGATGCTTACACAGAGACATTTTACAATAACTTTGACACTTTTATGTTGAAAATGAGCAATATCAATCCATCAAGGAAACAGTTTACCCTGCCCAGAAAGGGTTACTGGGGCCCCGCCCTGGAAGGTGCTCAAGGGCGAGTGTCTGTTGGCTGGGCCTTAGTCCATGGGGCCCAACCGGGCCCAGCCCAAAAAAGGGACATGGGCCCATCTTCCTGCAGGCCCACCACCCGCAGGAGGCACCGTAGGGGTCGGGTGCATTGTGAGCCGGGCAGTGGCCAGGAGCAGAGGTCCTGGTGGAGCAATCCTTGGCTACCAAGACTGGCAATATGCAACATATACAAATTTATTTCAGTTGTGTTTGACTAATGATTTAATAAGTGTTTTATCACTCTATTAGAAATAAGGTTAACCATATACTCCTGCCCATTTTCAATAATATTTGATTTATATGACTGTTCCAATTTAATATAATCTCAAAAGTTACAATGAGTAACTTTGTCACAGAGACCTGTTCAAAGACAGTACCTCCCACTGTCAAACTTAGCACAGGTGGACTTTTTTAAAAGGTATTTGGATCCTAACACTACACATTTACTCTTCTCTGGATTAATTACTATTTTATTTTCCTTCACCTAATTTTCAATTAATTTAATTTCAACATTTAAAATATAGTTTCATTCAACTGGGTTTTGTGCAAATGAATAAATCGTGGAATTACATGCATATAGGACAATGGTGAAATTCTCCAAAGCAAAAGGCAAATTATTTGTGAAAATAGAAAATAAAAGTGGGCCTAGGCAGCTGCCTTAAAGCACACCACAACTAAGAATCTGTATCTCAAAGTTACTCCTACTAAATCTTACAGCAAATTACCTATTGGTTAAATGACTCTTAATCCATTGAATAGCAGACCTTCCAAAACCATATCAATCGAATTTATCCAATAAGATTTAATGATCAAGTGCATCAAATGCTGCACTCAGATCTAGTGACACTGTTCTAACAATTGTTTTATCTTCAATATTGCCTATTCAGTCAGCAGTGATTCAAAGGCATAGTTGTAGAATGTTCTTTTTTATATGCATGATGATACATTGATAAATGATTAATTCATTAGTCCCAAAAGGTTGATTCTGTTCATCTGGACGTGACGATCATAAAACATAATAACTATGAAGTCCATACACAGGAGCATGAGCTAGAGCCACAGCTGTGACGTGTGCAAAAATACTACAATTATGCTATATACACAAATGATGCTATATACAAGAACAGGAACTAGATACTAATAACCGAGATTCAAGATAAATACTGTGAGTAACTGGGGTGGACATGAGCAAGACAGTGGGGTCCTAAAGTTAGATGAGATGTCGAAGGGAATATAGGATCAGGTGTGGGAATATGGGAGGGAGGACCAATGATCAGAGCCAGTGCAACAACAGGAGAGGTGATTTGGAACAGAGTCAGGAAAAGACTGAAGAGGTAGGTCCAATAGAGGATATTTTATGGCTTACTTTGTCTGCAGGTAGAGGTCTGTGAGAGTGGGAGGCAAGTTCGCGAAAGTCTTGGTGAGTATGTGAATGATCCAGTTCAGAAAAATTCCAGTGGTGACACCAGGAGGGAGGCAGGCAAGAGTGGGTTAGTTTTATTTATTGTGCAAATGTACTGTTTATAAGGTTGGAGAAACCTGCAGTCAGCTGATATTGAAGAAGTCATTTGAATGAGTGACAGAACGTTTCTCCCACTCACACTACGTCCAGATGAACAGAATCAACATTTTGGGACACTGACAGTCATTTATGTTAGTGTTATTTTATATCCATGGCAAAATAAAACACATTTTTGTATGGTTACATTTCATATATAAGACTTTATCCCCAGGCTGACACTATGGACACAGACAACAGGCAAAGCCCTGGAGGAATAAACCAGGAATATGTGGACTTCCTTAAGAGTCGAGAGGCCAGACAGAGAGGTCAAAGTCTCACTAGTGTAATTACGGACACAATAGAGGGTAGGTGTTTTTCACAATAGCATGAATTGCCATTCCTGACTTGACTAAATAAGAAAAATTGTGCCTTCACACAAACTATTTTGGTCACTTTACCATCAGAACTTGAAGAGTCAAGGCAGAAGTGTCCTACTTGGTGGTACGATTTTGCCTACACTTTCCTCATCTGGGAGTGGTGCCCAAGGTGGCTGAAATTCAAGAACGCCATTAATCTAATTGTGATGGACCCATTTATGGACCTATTCATTACTATTTGCATTGCACTCAACACATTGTTTATGGCCATGGTGTATTATCCAATGACCATTAGCTTCCTGAACATGCTTGATATCTGTGATAACGTAAGTCAAATTAAGAGCTGATTATTTTTAATTCAATATTTTTTACTTTTATTAGTGATCATTATTTATGTGTGTGTGTGTGTGTGTGTGCGTGTGCGTGTGTGTGTGCGTGTGTGCATAAAGATATTGACTGGCATCTTCACAGCTGAAGTGGTCTTCAAGGTTATTGCACTGGACCCATACTATTACTTTCAGAAGAAATGGAATATCTTTGATGGGATCATTATTAGTTTAAGCTTGATAGAGTTTTGTTTCGAAAAAATGAAGAATATGACTATCTTGAGATCGTTCAGATTGGTAAGTCTATATATGCACATCTACGATGGCAAGCAGTAGTAAGTGAAACCTTTGGAATTGTTAGCATTTATGTATAAATTTGTCATAAATCAGCACAACTGGGAGCACCTAGCCAGCCTCCCTGGAGCCTGTTTCAGTTCTTGCTTGGTTTTCATCCACTCAGCAACATGCCAATTATGTAGTTGGCTTTGGTCATGTTACCTAATGCTACAGTCAGACTAGGAAAATAGCGATTGGACACCATGGCATGAACAAAATTATTATAACTGGGTGTAATGAATTTGTTATCTCCTGTAAAGTGCAGTGGTGTTTTAAACTCAGTCCAGTTTATTGTCAGTGTGTACTTCAGGGTATTTATAGTCCTCCACTTTTCTCACACTAATCCCCTCGATTGAAACAGGGGTCACTGGTTTCCTGTCCACTAGGTCCAGATTCTGCTCCCACCACACGACAAAGGAATCCACCACAGCATGGTACTCACCTCACACCCAATGATGCTTCAAACAGTCATCACAAAACTTCTGAAGATGGCTGGTCTTTGTGCAATGGCTGAAGTCTGTGCTGAAGAGGGTGAATAGGAAAGGGAAAGCTTCTTTCTCAAGAACACTACACAGGTCACCTGTTACCAGCAAGGGTCTCTCCAAAAGCTTGCACACAGATTCTGCAGAAGTAATAGAAAAGCTTTTACATATAAAGGCAAGTAGCACAATCACAAAGGTAGGAGCCATGTTAATTGGTTACAACAACTCAATTTCCCTGTGGGATGAATAAAGTTTCTCTGATTCTGCCACTCAGCTACTCACTTAAGTAGTGACTCCATCGAGTTCATCAAAGACAGATTACCAGCAGATGCCCAGAAGCCAAAAGGCAGGAACCTGAGATGAGTCCCTCCACAAACCAAGACATCAATAAACACACACACACACACACATTGATAGAGGAGAGGTAAAAAGCATAAGTGGGAGAAACAGATGAAAATGTAAGGACAGAGGGACCATGACACTGCAATTGTTGAGATACAGGTTGCTTCAAAAACTTTTTAAAGACAGTTCCAAAGGACTCACATGCTTCTTCTTGCCACTATATATCATGGCCTGTATGTTCTGGTGTGTTTTGAGTTAGGAAATTACTTTTTTTGTTTTTTTTTACAGCTTAGAATATTCAAGTTGGCTAAATCCTGGCCCACTCTGAATAAACTGATCAAAATAATTGGTAATTCAGTGGGGGCTTTGGGCAACTTGACGCTGGTCTTGGCCATTATCGTCTTCATCTTTGCTGTCGTGGGCATGCAGCTATTTGGAGAGCGTTACGATATCAATCCTGAGGACCCTAAATTTCGTTGGCACATGAGTGACTTCTTTCATTCATTCCTTATTGTTTTCCGTGTGCTTTGTGGAGAGTGGATAGAAACCATGTGGGACTGTATGACAGTGGCTAATCAACCCATGTGCATCACTTTCTACATGATGATCCTGATTACGGGAAACCTTGTGGTAAAATTTTCAATAGTCAATTAATTGATTTAAACTCAATAAACTGATTAAAAATGTAATGTGTGTTTTGTTGTAATCAGTTTACAATAGTTTCAATATAAATTTTAACTGTCATGTCATTGCCTGGCAGGTCCTGAACCTCTTCTTGGCCCTGCTGCTGAGTTCATTCAGTGCTGACAACCTAGCAGTGGCAAAAGATGTCAAAGAGACAAACAATTTGCAAATCGCCATTGCACGTATATACAAAAGCATTTCCTTCTTCACTAGCCGCAGCAGTGCCTGTCTGAGCGAGAAGAAAAAAAAGGATGAAAAATCTCTGGATGAACTCCACAAACCTTTAGGGCTGAACAATATCCCCAATCATGAGAATGGGGACGTGATCGGCATAGAAAAAACTAGGGACAAATACATAGTCAGCAGCAAAAGTAATGATTTCATAACGTCTTTCATCAACAACCCTAGTGTGACTGTCACCATCCCTGTGGATATAAAAGAATCTGACTTTGAAAATCTCAATGCTGAGGACTTCAGAAGTGCTTCATCAGATGTAGTAGGATCCCCTGTGGTAAGGATCTTCTTGGTCTCACTAATCTCTAGAGATGCCTGATTTTTGTTTTAAACCAAGTCTTATAACTACGTTGCAAGTTGAATATTTATGACACGCAATGCAACCGCATAGTGTAAGAAAACACCTGTTGGCGTAAGTTAGGAATCTCATTAGCAAATCTATAGTCATGGCAATGACATGTATCATACACAATTGATTCAAAATCACACAAAAACATAAAATCCAATTAGAAAAAAAGATATTTTTACCGTAAAAACTACAAACATGTTTAGCAAATCACGTTCCTAACTTGAAATGCAAATATAAATTGTAAATTTTTAAAACTTCTTCACAAAGAAAAAAATAGCAAAGTCATATTTAAATAATTAAATGCAGCCAGTGCCTCAGGTGTTTTTGTACAACCATTTAAAGTTTCTACTAGAATAACAGAACAATCTGGTGTCACTGGTTTTTAAATTTTGATTATAGATTTTATCAGGTACATACTTATTGAGCCGATACGATTCCACATAATAGATATGAACACTGAAAGAGTTATGCTTCATAGAGTCACACCGAACATGGCAAGTTTTCCTGGTGCTGCAAACACCTAAAGATGTTTGCACACATGTAAACAGCAAAGTTATCTTTCAATACAGATACAGTTGATAACAGGTACAATTCAGGTTTACTGTTATCATGTGAGCGCTGTGTGGAAGGCAGAGGGAGGACCCAAATACAGGACTTTAAACTCAAAGTGATTAACTAAAGGAGGCAGCTTCATCTCGCTGTAACAAAAACACTAAATACAAGAAAAACACAATTGCCCAACCACAAGGAAAGCTTGTCATAGACAACTTTTTTCTCTTTTCTCTCTTAGTCGATTTTAGTTCAATTTCAATTTCAGGTGTTCTATTGGGGTGATACGGTACCATGAGGTCTTTAAGATATGTGTTATCTGGCTTCATGGATAGAAGCCATAAATGGGTTGGGTATGATCTGCATAGCAGTGAACATGCATGCTATGCTTTCTAATGATACTACTTAAGAGAAGTATATCCTAGCACAGAACCCTGTGGAACTCCATAATTAAAATTAGTGTGTGAAGAGAATTACCCATTTACATAAAAAAAATTGGAGTCTATTGGATAGATTTGATTCAAGCCACTGCAGCACAGTTCATTTAATACTTAGAGCATGCAACTATTATAGTCAACAGTATCAAACTCTCCACTGAGGTCAAGCAGGACAAGCACAGAGATGAGTCTACTGTCAGAAGCCATAAGAAGATCATTTGTAATCTTCACTAACACTGTTTCTCTGTCATATCAAGACTCTCATGTCATATCTCTCCACTCAGTTAAATATTCCATATATACGGGGTATGACCCACCCCCCCGGTCGTGGCGTGTGGATACTTCTTTAAGACACTTCAGCTATCCCAGCCACACCCCACAGCTTATGCATTAAACAGCTGTGTAGGCGTGAAACCGGTAATCGTTTGATCTCCGCTGGTTTAAGTGTGTATGTGACTGACTGTGTGGTACTTATTTGTGGTACTGTGTGAGGGTGTGAGGGTGTGTGCATGTGTGCGTGTGTGGTAGTGGTGTCCGCTTGTGGGAGCCTGTCTCGTCAGCCTCCCCGGACGCTGCCTATCCCCTAGCCCCTATCTCACTTATAAGGCAATAAGAAGCGGCTGTGCCTGAGTGGGTATTGTAGGCTGTAACCTTGTGTTCCCCCCTTGTTTAATTTAATTGTCATATATTAAATACTATTAATTACTATTCATTCTGTTAATTCTGATACCCTTGGTAGTATATTTCTTTGTGAAAATAGTATTACTCAGTGGCTTTGTTATATCAGCTCATCCAAAATTTGTTTTTCATCTACACTCTTAGTTTCATCCACAGATTATCATTGATGATGGACAATTCAGCTGTTCAGATGCAAGCACAGTGGATGATGTACCAGCTGGAAAGAGAGGAATTTCTTCAGACTTTGAATTAGAAGATGATACAGATCCTGATGCTTGTTTCTTTACTGGTGAAACAAACACCTTCTATAATTATAGTTTTAATTCGAATCTGCATTTTCCATCACTAAAACACCATCTCCCCATTGTCTCTTTTCAGTCTGTGTGGAGACTTTCCATTGTTGTCAAGTAAATGTAGATGTGGGCTGGGGTAAAATATGGTGGACACTACGAAAAACCTGTTATCAGATAGTGGAACACAACTGGTTTGAGAGCTTTATCATCTTCATGATTCTTCTTAGCAGTGGGGCTCTTGTACGTATTTACATAAAAACATGTGGCATCTAATCAGGCAGTAGATTCGTAACTGCTCATGTTTAAAACGTTTTTCATTTGATATTACTGAATCAGTCTCGTTCGATGACCTGTTCTCACATCTGTTTTGGAACAAATCCTAAGATATTGTTACCAAAGTACTATTAATATTTTTAACTTTTAACGGAAATTTCATTATGTGCATGTTTGGCATTAATACACTTTCCATTTGTATTTACACTTACCTGTCTTTTTCCTCAAATTTAGGCATTTGAAGATATCTACATTGAGCAGAGGAAGACTATTAAAACAGTTTTGGTGTTTGCAGACAAAATTTTCACTTACATCTTTATACTGGAGATGTTACTGAAGTGGGTGGCATATGGATTTGCCAAATATTTCTCAAACAGCTGGGGCTGGTTGGACTTCCTAATTGTTAATGTACATTGCAATGCTGTTTACACAGAAACACACAATATTTAATTTTAATATAGCTTTGCCACTTATAACGTAATTTTTTATTGCATGTTTTCTAGATCTCAATGGCCGATCTGGTATTCGACGCATTAAGTGCTAATTATTCCAATTCCATTAAGCCTTTGAGAACCCTACGAGCTCTAAGGCCACTAAGAGCCCTGTCACGCTTTGAGGGCATAAGGGTAAGAGCTGTTGGAACCACCTATCCATTCAGAGTCATGTTAAACTATCTACCACTAATTCAGTACACTAGACTACAACCTAAATCTTTTCTTTTCCACTTCATAAGGTACACATTGCTAATTCTGGGTGGGCCTCCTTTAGCCTTCAGAACTGCCTTTATTTACTTTGTCAGAGATTAAACAAGGTGCTGGAAACATTCCTCAGAGATTTTGGATCCATACTGACACGATAACATAAAACAGTTGCAGATTTATTAGCTGTGTATCCAGAATGCAAATCTATGGTTCAACCACATCCAAAACTTGCTCTGTTGAATTTAGATATAGTGACTGTCCAGATCAGTGTGACATTATTTGAGATTTGTGGCACATTTTTTAGATTAGTGGCTTATAAGTGTTGCAGTCACTTCGCCCTCCTATTCTTGTCACATATGCACACGCAATTCAGGTCTGCCACTAGAATCATTACCATATTTCTCCCATGTTACATTGATTAAACTTATACCTGATTATGTTCTGATCAGTATTAAGCAATTTAGCATGAATAACCCACTCAGCAAAATCACATATAAATGATGATTCTGTGTTTAACAATTACAACATACTTGATACCATTTCTCGCATTCAGAATCATGTAAAATGATGAGCCAGGAGACACATCTTATCTTTTCACATTCCAGCAGTCAGCCTCACACACAGACACTAATCTGCCAATTTTGACGCTCGTCAAGTCTACACACACAAAATCACATTAGAACAGATATTATTATTAGACTAACCAACTTTCTTATGCATCATACACATTTGAAATAGTTAGATTATATATTTGATTAAGAATTTTTTTTTTTTTACTAGTAGAAAAATCCCATATAGATAACATTCGTTTAGCACTCTGTATAAATTTTAACATAAAAAGCTTGATGTTAAGACCTTTTACCCTCTCTCAATTGTGATTAGAGATAAGCTGGAAGCCTTCAGTCTTTTTTAGCCCCACCTTTCTCGATAGTATGTATCATGACCTTTGTGGCATTTTCCTTCCGCTACAATCTCCTAATTCTATTCTGAACCTTTACCATACAGTTCACTGCACTGGAGCTTTGACATTAGTCACAGCTGTGGCGAGGTGTAATGCCAGTGTAAATGTTGGTCAGATTGGAACAATTCGTCGACATAATAAATGATGTCGAAAAAACAAATTCATTCATTTTATTATTGACTCGTCATGTACTAATACCACATAAATGGACAATGAGGGTGATATTCACAGATGGTCAGATATGAACAAGTGAGGTACTGGAGCCTAGAACAGGAGGTTAGCTCACAGGAATTGGAGATATGAGTTATTTAAATAATCATTAACTAATCGACCAATTGAAGAAAAATTGGCAGATTAGCCGACTACCAAAATAAACTTTAGTTGGAGCCCAACACATGACACTAAAAACTCCTGTTTTTAATTTATTCATTATTTTTTTTAGCAATTACCACATTGTGCAGTATTGTGCATCAGTTTACAATTCTGTGATCTTTGTCTGCTATACAGATATGTTATGATTTGTGTTTTATTGTGCAGGTGGTTGTCAATTCCCTACTGGGAGCCATTCCCTCCATCTTCAATGTGCTGCTGGTATGCCTCATCTTCTGGCTGGTCTTCAGTATCATGGGAGTCAACTTATTTGCAGGAAGATTCTACTATTGTGTCAACACAACCACAAATAAAAATTTCCCTGTATCAGAAGTAAAAAATATGACAGACTGTCGGCAAATGGAAAATGGAACTGCTCGAGTAATGAATCTCAAGGTCAACTTTGATAACGTTGGCATGGGTTACCTTGCACTGTTGCAAGTCGTAAGTAAATCCGTATTTTGTTGCAAATTTTGTAATAGAAGAACATGTTTTTCTACTGTTGTCACTTGCTCTATTTTTTTTCTATAGGCTACATTTAAGGGTTGGATGGACATCATGTATGCCGCTGTTGATTCCCAAAATAAGGTGGTGATTTTTTTTTTAACTACCTCACCATTTAAATGCTTTAACGCCTGTAAAATGTCTGTGTTTTATTAAAATCATATTACACTTTCTTTGGTTGAGGCAGTGACACATTCGGATGAAAAATATGTAACAATGTACAATGTATTTTTGACATGAAGGGAGGTCTAATATGAGCAAGAGCTAGTTTTTTCTGATTGATGAATAAATATATAGATTACTGTTGTTAGATAAAACATGATTAATTGCAAAACAGTCAGTTTTACCATTAATAGCTGGCTGTTGAGGGCAGTGGGGGAATCACTGTGTAACTGAGGAGAGACTCTAGAGTGTGGAGAACTAATTTGAGCAAATGAAAAGTGAAATCCGCAGCACAGCAACCTGATCAGTTTCAGGCCTAAGTGTTAGAGCTGAAGCTGCAGATTGTGGCAGTGTGTGTGTGCTAAAAATTGACTGTTGTACTTTTACAGTAGTTATTGGAGATGTGTTTTAAACTTTATCCTTTTAAGTTCAGTAAACTCATCTCTGCACTTGTTCTGCTTGACCTCAGTGCAGCGTTCTACAATGTTGATCAAATATTTTATTACAGCAAATAAAAACATGCTGTAGGCATTAAAGGTTTATGCTGCAGTGGTTTGAATCATATCTATCTAAACAGACTCCAATTATTAAATGTAAATGGGGAGCTCTTCACACACTGAGGTTAATTATGGAGTTCCACAGGGTTCCATGCTAGGAAAAATTGTGTTTACATTATCATGATATTATTATTAGCATAGCATAAATTCCCACTCCTTTGCAGATGATACTCAACTTTATCTATACATGAAGCCTGATGATGCACACAAATTAGCTGAATTACAAAAATGGCTTAAAAATATATTAAAGAGATTAAAATGCCTTTAAAGATCTGGATGACCTCTACTGTAATTTTCTGCTTCTAAATTCAGATAAACAGTTTATTCTACAACCCTAATAATCATAGAAATATGGTGTCTAACCAAATGTTTACTCTGGATGGCACTATGGTGGCCTCCAATAACATTGTGAGAAATCTTGAAGTCCAGGTAATGTCCTTCAATGCATATATTAAACAAATGTGTAGGACTGGTTCCTTTTATTTGTGCAATATCTGTAAAATTAAAAAAAAATCCAAAATCCATCCTCAGATTGATGCTGAAAAACTAGTTTATACTTCTAGGATGTATCACTGTAATTCATTATCATCAGGATGTTCTAAAAACTCCACGAAAAATCTTTAGTTGATCCAAAATGCTGCAGCTCATGTACTGACAGATAATGACAGGGACTAGGAAGACAGGATATTTTACACACTGCACACACAGTGTTAAATCCAGAATCAAATTCCAAATTCTTTTCAATACATACAACTTGTTGAATAATCAGAGCCCATCTTAATTCAAAGATCTCATAGTATCATTATCCTGCTCTCCTTGTGTGTGCGCTACACAATTCAGCAGTAGCCTAACTCCACTTGAAATAACGCACAAATCATATCATCCCAATAGAGCCCTTGCTACCAGACTGCTGGTTTATTTGTGGTTTCTAGGCTATTAAAAATAAAATAGGAGGCACAGCCCTTAGCTTTCCAGCACCTATACTGTGTAACCAGCTCCCAGTTTGGATTTGAGAGACAGACACTCTACTTTCAAGATTAAGCTTAAAACCTTCCTCTTTGACAAAGCATATAATTGGATGGGCTGGATCAAGTGACCCCGAATCCTCCCTGTTACTCTGCAATAGGATTAGGCTGTTGGGGGTTTCCCATGATTCACTGACTGTTTCTCTTTCACTCAATGTGTTTTTATATACCACTCTGCATTTAATTATTAGTTATTTTTAATTTCTGGCTCTCTGCCACAGCAGGTCTTTAACCTGTCATAGTCCCTTCACTCACACACTCAGTCAAATCAGATAGTTGACCCTCCCTGAGCCTGGTCATGCTGGAAGTTTCTTTCTTTTAAAAGGGAGTTTTTCCTCACTGATGCTCATAGGGTGTCATCTAATTGTTGGGGTTTTCTCTGTTTTCATTGTAGGATCTTTACTAGAGGTGGGAATCACCAGAGACCCCACGATACGATATTTTTGAAATTATTTTTATATTTTGCGATATTCAGTGTTGCAATACGACACAGAAGGTAAACTTTATCAATATTATCAATCTATGAATCCACAGCCCGTGAAATCCATGCGTCGCAAGTTAATACAGCCCTTTCTGCAGCCCTTTCCTCAACTTTACGTTTCACGTCTATGTAGAGATTGGGTATGGCTGTGTCCGCGAAAAATGGTAGGTATGTGATGGTATCACATACCTGGGTTCCAGCGTCTTTAGCATGCAAGAAAAGCCATTTTCCACAATGTTGTAAGGACGTAGGTCTTTGCAGAAGTATGTGATAGATTGTGTTATTTTCTTAGCTTGCTTTGAATTGGAAGATCATTTTGTCAAGCTAAGAGTGTCCAGCGTTGGTTGATTTTTCAGTTGAGCTGATTTAGAGCTAGCTTTGCCATCTTTGGCTAATGTTATTTTTGGATGGTGGCATGTAAGATGGGCCCTCATGTTCGTAGTATTCCCAGAGAAGTTTATTTTCATTCGACACACCTTGCAAATCCTGTGTGTCATACCCATCTCATTTGTCCCATCCTTATTAAAAGAAATCCAAAATACGTCCTGACGTTTGATTTAAACGCAGATGGGGCTTTCCTGATTTTTTTTCTTTGCCTCCATCTTTGTTTGATTAACTTTCCCACGTGGTGACCTAACCTCTGCTGACCTCGCTAGAGAAAAAGCTCAACCACACCATCTGGTGGACTGGAAGA
>VUQR01024929.1:12077-24658 GCA_015108515.1 Hemichromis elongatus | reverse complement strand
AAACGTTTTTCATAACGTTGACATTTTAAGACAATTAATGTCTTAAAATTTCAGCTTTTTATATTTTACAGTTTGGTGGTGTTAAAATAAACTTTTTTCTTGTCATAATTTTGACATTTCTCTCCCATTTTTAATGTTGTCAGAATCTGTAATATGAAGTTCTTCTCATATTTCTAAGTCTTTTATCATAATTTTGACATCTTATAATTTAACTACTTTTCTGTGCTCACTTTTCATTTCCTTATAATTTTAAATTTTTAGAAAGGGATATAACACTGCTATTTATAGGAAGTTCTCCCAGTCTTCTAATTTTAACACATTATTTTGCTTTATAAACTTAAGTTATGCGATCAGACTGTGAGGTCCTAATCGATGGACCAAACCAAACGGCAGCGGTTTCTGTGGTTCTTTCTCTGATGGACCTTTTTTTAAGACACGGTTATTAACAGATGAAGATCACGTCCACAATCTGAATTTTGTTGCTCAGATTTTGCACCTGAAACACGAGAAAAACAAAGAAAATCATCAATCTGAGAGCGCACACTTTTATTTCCAAGCAAAGAATATTCACACGCTCCTTCCGAACGTCAGTTTCGGATCTTGAAAACAGTCAAAGAGGATCTGGAAACGTTTGTTAGTAACAAATGAAGGGTCGGGTCAGGTCAGAGCACCGTCAGAGGCCGATGGTCACAAACGAACTATTGATCGGGTCTGTTCACCGATCAGTCACAACATTAGAACCGGCTCGTGCTGCCGCGGGCGCAGCGGGCGGGGCGTCGAGCCGTTTGACTCAGGCGGTCGTCGGTGTTTGGTTGGACGATGACAGGCTGAAGAAGCAAAAGTGGAAACGTCAGATTTTGACTGTGACTGATGCACGGTGAACAGTCCCGGGGTTTCTCCTGTGTCGTCTGTGTTTACTCTTCTGCTTGGCTCCTCCCATCCTGTTCCCTCACCCTCAGGAATAATTCTTCTTCTCTAAAAACGTGCTGAGCGGGACATCCACTGTGATCACAGCGCGCACATCGTGTTCTTATTTATTCAGGGAAGCAAGTTCGGACTGTTTCATGTTTTGGCTGATCAGTGGATATAAAATCAGTTTCCAATCAAATTTCTTAGAACTGAGTGACAGCAGCGAGTTCTCCGGGAGCCGGGTTAAAAGGCCGCGACCGCCTGCTCGCCCTGATGGTGCTTCTGCTGGTGGATCCTCAGGTTCTGCTTCCCAGCGAATCTCTTCCCGCAGTGCTCGCAGGCGAACGGCCGCTCCCCGGTGTGCACGCTCTGATGCGTCTTCAGGTGACCTGACTGCGTGAAGCGTTTGCCGCACTGAGCGCAGCTATACGGCCGCTCACCGGTGTGGACGCGCACGTGCGTCTCCAGACTCCGAGAGGAGGTGAAGCACTTGCCGCAGTAGCTGCAGACGAAGCGGCGGTCCCTGCTGTAGCGGTTGAGCTCTAGAGCGTCCAGCCTGGAGCCACCGAGCGCCAGCGCCAAAGTGAAACCGCCGGCGTTTAAGTCAGACGGTTTGTCCATGAGCGCGGGACGCTGGTCCGGCTTTAGGTAAGGCCGGTGAGGGACGGGCACCATGCTCGGCAGGCCCTGATTGGTCCATGACGAGCACAGATCCAGCTCTGAGTCAAAGGGCAGTGAACTGATCAGGGAGACGCCACGCTTCAGCTCTGAGGTCCCGGGCAGCGAGGCGGCACTTTCTCCTGACTCGAGCAGGAACGACTTCCTGCTGTGAGCCGCAGACGCAACGCGGTCTTCCGACTCAGACGCCAAATCAAACGCGATGTCCGAGGAGCAGCATTCGACGCCCCCCGCGGAGCGCGGGGATCCCGGCGCGCTGCGGGACTCGTGATGCGCGAGTTGCTCTGAGACGCCGTTATTATTCCGGTCCCACGGCCGAAGGTCGGCGCAGGTTGTGTTTGAGATCCTGGACCTAGAAGGGCCCTGCTCGCTGTCCTCGGTCTCTGACGTCGGCACCTCCGTCCCTGCAGACACACACAGCAACGCTGAAGCTCAAACGCAGCAGGTCAGAAATCTTCTGCTCTCATCAGCTCATTTTACGTGACAGAAATACAGAAGGCTTTTCTCACTGCACGAACACATTTTCCTTTATTTGGAAGCTATGCTTTCTCATATATATCCACCACAGACACTTTAAAGCCTGAGTGTGGACTCATGCCCATTGGCTAATAACGTGTGATGACAGGCTGCAGATAATCCTCCTCTTAAAAACATGTCATGACCAAGATTATCAAAACATTTTTTTTTTTTTAATTTAAGCCTGTGACCCAAAACGAGGGAGCACAAGATGCCTACAGAGGTCAGAGGTCAGAAAGCTTTTTTCTTCAACAGGACCAGAAATCTTGTTGCAACCACATCTATCGCCTCGTTTCTCATGTGTTATACAGTCTGTGGCTGGAAAACAGGAATTTCCCAACTTTAGGATAAATAAAGTCTATTTTATCTTTGAGGTAAAATAAAGTCTTGAAAAACAATTAAAAAAAAAGAATGTTTTCTTTACAATTTTTCTTTTTCATTCATCAGAGGAAAAAAAAAACCTGATCGGGTTTTGTTTCTGCTGCTTTTATTTGGTGGAACTTTTGTTGCTAAAATAATTTCTTGTTATTATTTTTATTTTAAGGATTTCACACGTGAGTTTTTGTAAAGAAGAAAATTGTTGCTCTTGAATAACATTGCACTAAAGTGTTTCTACTGATTCCCTTTAACATCCGCGTAGTGTCTCTGTGCGTCCGCCTGCTGCCCCGCTCACCGTCCTCGCTGATAAGCAGCTCGTCTGTTGTAGCGAGGTCGGATTCCACTTCCTCTTTTGGCGTTTCCTCTTTTATCAGAACAACATCCCGGTCGTTTGTCTCGTCTGCAGCTGCTGTCGAACAATCCTGACAGTTAGAGAAAGCAGAGCTGTAGTAAATGTTTGTGACGGTGACGCGTCTCCTGCTGTTTAGAGGAAAATGTAAACACTGTGCAGAAAACCGTCGTTTAGTCCGGAGACGTTCGTCCTGCTATTTAGTCTTTGATGTCTCTGGGAGACTTTGTTTCCTCCGCCTCGGTCTGTTTCCTTTCATTCTGGGAGACCTGCTAAGTGTGGCCTCGTCACCATGACAGCTTTTTATAGACTTTTCACATTCATGAAAAAGGTTTTCTCTAAATATCCAAACTCATTCCATTTACATCAAACTATTAAACTTTAGAGCTTTTCATTAGTTTTTGTTTATCTGTTTTCGAGGAGAACTTTTGCGCCGTAAAGCTGATGAAACGCGGAGCTGACGTTTTAGTTCAGCCGTTTGTGTTAAAATCATTGAGAGGAAAACGGAAAGCTTCACTGAGCGAAATGCTGAGATTTTGACTTTATTTCGGTTAAAAAAACGACGCTACGAGGCGCAAACATTTCTGGAAATGAAAAAGGAAGCCCCTCTCCTCGTTACAGCGTTACACATTAATATCGCATCGTTGACTGTGAGCAGGTCTAATCCGGGCGGATGTGGTGGGAAATCTCACCTCCTTGTTTGCAGGAGTCGCCTCCGAGGTCACCTCCAGCACCGCGACGCGTCCACAGCGTCTGAGGTTTGACGCCTTCAGCTGTTTGGCGCCGACTCCAGCAGGCGACGCTTGATCTGAGGGAATTTTAAAAAACTCCATAAACTCAAAGAAAAGGTCTTTAACTGAATCAGGAGACCAAAAACAACAACAACAACAACAACAACACAGGATTCGCTTCTGCCTCTGGTTTTGTGCTGATTTTAAAATTGAGGAATTTAAAAAGTTAAAAGGTTTTAAAGTCACATGACTTGTCTTGTGCCTCTTTTAGACCAAATCTTGCACACGCAGAAAACTTTAACTTAATTTAATCTTTTTAAGGATTTGAATCAGACAGCAACACTCAAGTTATCAGGTTATGTAATGGGATTAAATAATCTTTATTTATCCCAAGAGTTGAGAACTTCTTCTAAACAACAGTGGAAAAATAAATAAATTACAAATATGACCAAAAAGAAGAAAAAGAAGCTCAATTAAATACAAAAAACTGAAATAAAAGAGGTCAATAAATAAAAAAAATACAATGAAGGTTAAAAGTGAACAAACGTGTTTTATAACATGGTTAATACTGGTTTAAAACTGGTTTGATATAGTTCTATAACAGGTTTCATACTGGGTTTATAATGGGTGTATTACTGGTAAACTTCTGGTTAATTCTTCAAAGAGCAGCTGCCAACATCCACCTTAGCCCCACAAATATCAGTCAAAGTCGGGCACTTTGGCAGCGTTAAAAATAAAAAATAAAAGGCATTTAATCAAATCCACCTGTAAATCTCAGTATCCTTCCCGCTTTTGTAGTTACGGTCCTTCTTGTTATTAAAATGTTAATAAATGAGGATTAAATGACTCTCTGTATTTTCTGCGTCTTTTATACCATCTCTTTATTTTGGCTGTGAAAGCTTGGCTCGTTAAAGTGCGACTTTAATAACACCAGAATAAAGTGTACACACAGTGCAGTGCTGACTTTGATTAATAAGCCGAATTTATAAATGGCTCCTGGAAAACATCACGCAGCGATAAACGTGTGTGAATCTTTTACAGGGCAGTGAAAAAAACGCTTTTTTGACAGTTTTTGAATGGAGTTTGGTTCACGGCGCTCTGAAACGCGCTATGCACCTAGACACAGGATGTCTCGCGCTCGAAACATCCTTCCACCATCACCGGGGTCACTGACCTGCAGATGACCGACAGCCTGAAAACTCACCCGAGGTAAAATCCAGCAGCCTCTCGACGCCCTCCTCCTCCAGCACGGCGGCGCTGCCCCGGTGACCCCGGGCGATGATGGACTCGATGAGCTCCAGCTTCCTCCGCAGCGCCTCGTTCTCCTTGTGGCTGCGGGTGATCTCCAGTCGCAGCACCGCGTAGCTGTCGTCCACCAGCTCGCAGATCTCCGCCACCGCTGCTTTGGTCAGCGCCTCCATGATGGACGTCAGCTGAGAGTGAAACGCCGTATAGCTCGTCATGTTCAGCCGCCGTGAAACGACACCAGCCGCCGAGCCGCGAATTAAATCGACATTAACAAACACTGTGTATTCAGCAGAGCAGCGACGGCCCGCCCGTCTTCACGCCGAGAAAAGAGCGATCAACCCGGTGGAAAAAAAAAGGATGGATGCTGCGGACCCCCGACCGTTTTTGTTTGGAGTGGATCCGTAGTCTCTTTAGCAACTTCCGCCAGAACTTTCAAAATAAAATATCAAGCTCTAGCCTTGCTACATTCAGGTACACATTATAAATACCAATTTTCACTTAGTATTTTTAATACAATTGTTGGATTCTTTTTTTGACATAATGTTCCAAAATGACTTCGTACTACGATTAGATATTAACTGAGGTTGAACATAGTGCTGTAAGTTATCACAACCGTCATTTAACCAGGTAAGTAATTAAAACACATTTTTAGTTACAGTGGAAGTGCCTAGCAAAATGCCTCTTGTGGTAGCCAAAGTAACCACTCTTCAAAGTTAAACAGTAGCACAGATGTGAAAGGATCTCAGCCTTCCTATTGGTGAATACCCGCGTCCCTGTCATTATAATCTTAAAGTCAGCAGAGGATAATTTCAAAAAGCACCTTCAACACTGTAATTTCACTTTTAGTCCAAGTGGTGCAGTTTACCAAAGCACGCGAACGCAGCAGAATCTGTTTGGTTTCCACGGCAACGGCTGGCAACAGGGAGCACGATGGTTTACAGTAAGTGAAAGAAATGAATGACCGATAAAGCACCGTGTGTTGTTTTAATGTTAATAACGGATCTAATAACAGATTCCGTGGCCTGTCCGTGAACGTCTATTGTTTTAAAACCCACTTTGAAGCGGTTTGTGCCCGGTATGAACTCCGGGACAGTCACGGGTTAGCATGTTGTTAGAAAAAGGTTCATCATTGGCCAGGAAGTATTTCCAGGGTGTTATACTGTCTTAGTAATAATAGTTCAATTTTCTGAATGATTAAAAATATATATTCATATCTCTGCAAGCAGATCGAGTATGTTTATACCCTGAGTAGTTTGAAGACACTTGGACGATACTAGCAAGATATTTCAGAATGAAAGTGAGTTCATAAATGATGTTGTGGGTTTCTCAAACATCACAGGTGTGTTTAGTTGTACAGGAAGCTAGAGGAGGTATTAAGATTATGATTCTGGGTTCAAAGTTAATTTGGTTGCAGCTTAAATGTGTTTTTTTTAGGCCTGACAGTTTCTAATGAATCTAAAAAAAAAATGAAAACATAATGAAAGTCCCATATTTCAGCCCACCCATGTGTACTCTAAGGGCCTGTCACTCATTAAATATCCATAACTCGGAGTTAAATTATTGAATACATTTATTATACGAAGATCAGCTGACTCTTTAATTAGAATAAACTGTGATAAAGTAAGTAAAAAGAAGTAAAAGGTTTATTTATATGATAGCGCTGACTTTTTGTGTTTTAAAAAGTACTTTAAGTAAAGACAGGCACACTTTAACTTAACTTGAACTTACGAAAACAGAATTCTGTTTTTGTACATTTAAGTTTTTAACACTTTTTTTGGCCATGTAGGTTAAGATGTCTTAATTATTTGAAAAACTGACTATTTCAGGTCATCAGGATCCTGTTTTTAACCAGCTTAAAACCATGTTTAACAACACATATGGCTATTTAGTTTTATTTTTCTAATTAGCATCTACTATATATTAAAATTTACTGAATAATTTGTGATTCGAGATTAGGCGAAGCAGGTTACACCAGCCTGCAGCAGTGATTCTCCCCAACACCTCCTGACCTGCTGACAAGATGGTTTTATTAGAAATGGGCTCAGATGACGTTCAAAGGAAAATCTGTTTCAGTCACAGAGGATTTGATCCGCCGGCGCGCCGAGCACAATGAGTGTGAGATCTTCTCCCTGGAGGAAGTTTCTCTGCATCAGCAGGAGATCGAGAGGATCGAACACGTCGACAGGTGGTGCAGGGAGCTGAGGGTCCTCTACCTGCAGAACAACCTCATCCCCAGGATCGGTGAGACGGGCCTCGGTGTGGGTGGAACCCTTTAAAGAAAGGAAGGACTGCATTTTAGTGTTGGCTTGGTCTATTTACTGAAATATCATCAGTTATTATGAAAGTGAGGCCTTGAGAACAGTTTTGGTGTTCCTGTTTGGGCCACCGGTGGCGTTACTTGGGCTGAGTTGAGCTGCCATCAGTCAGATGTTAGATGTGCTGTCACATCATCTTTCAGAGGAAAACGTTCACAGGTGGCTTTGTTCTCAAAAACCATCAGCTGCGTTCACAAGAACTTTGTGATGTTTTGTTTTTGTTTGTTCAGAAAATGTTGGCCGACTGAAGAAGCTGGAGTACTTGAATCTGACCTTGAACAACATTGAGGTCATTGAAAACCTTGAAGGTCAGCGCACAGAGTCCTGTGAAATGTGTCTGTTTAATCTGAGTTTTTCTGCCTGCAAATGTACAAACATGTCGCCTTTGTGCTGTGTCTTCACTTCCTCCTCGCCAGGCTGTGAGAGCCTGCAGAAACTGGACCTGACGGTGAACTTCGTGGGCCGCCTGAGCAGCGTGGAGTCCCTGAGACACAACATCCACCTCCGAGAGCTGTTTCTGGTGGGGAACCCCTGCACGCAGTTTGAGGGCTACAGGCAGTTTGTGGTGGCTGCACTGCCTCAGCTCAAGGTAACGTCTGAGGGGCGGAGGCTCTGACAACATCTGGACTTAATTCTTTTACAAACACCTGCTGTTATTTGTTTGGGTTTTCTTATTTTTTACTCATGATTGATACAGCTGAGCTTCATGTGGAAGATTCTGATGGCAAAATATTTAATAAAGGAAGAAAAAGTGTCAGCAGGGATTCAGTTAGGTTGATATTAAAAGGTCAGAGCTGAGAACACTTCAGTGAAAGCAAGAGCCGCTGAAGCTCCAGGAGAAAAATGTAAACTGTCAGAAAGTGTGACGGTCGTTTAAAGACCGCTGAAAGCAGTTTGGTTGTCGGGCTGTGAGCTTAAACCCTGACGGAGGTTCAGAGTTTCAGCCCCGGCTCTCGCTCCGTGTCCTCAGTGTCTGGACGGGACGGAGATTAGCCGGTCGGAACGGATCCGAGCCTCGCAGGGTCTGGAGGAGGTGAGGAGGCGCGTCGCTGAGCAGGAGCAGGAATACTTGAGGAGGAGAGCTGAGGAGAAAGAGGAGGCGAGGAAGAAGGAAGCAGGAGTTGAGGAGGAAAAGAAGGAGAGGAAACCAGGCTACGACGGCCGCTGGTACACCGACATCAGCAACACGGCGTGAGTGAGAAGTTTTTCTTCAGATAAATCATTTCTCTTTTTGATAGTTTGTACAGAAAGTTTCTGAGATGCTGCGATTACAAACAGCAGTGAGACAGGATATCACTTTTTATTAAAGTTCCTGCTCATACACATGATTGTGTTTATCAAATCTGCCGTCACATAAGTGAAAATCAGGAGGAAGAGGGAAAAAAAGGGACAAATATGTTTGTCAGGGTACGTAGAGGCGCTCTAGGAGGTCAGAGGTGTTGCTAACAGCGACGAAGGTGACAATAAAATCTTACAACCTTTTCTAAAACTATGCAGAGTCATGATCCAGGACCTTTACTGTCAGTGTGCAGCCCCAGCAAAATGACTGTTATGCCACCTTCGCATGATTCATGACAACACCTTTATGCCACCCTGATGAGTTCAGGTGATCAGAGAGTGAAGACCTGAGTCCTTCCTGTTTCAGAAGTCCAGGGTCAGAGGAGACCAAGGAGAACCAGGAGCTGAAGGAGAACCCAAAGAACCCAGAGGAGGATGAGGAGAAAAGGGAGCGCGAGTTCTGGCACACACCGTGCACCTTCACCCCTGAATCTCGTCTGGAGGCTCACCGGCGAATGGAGGACAAGAGGCGGGCCAAGAAGAAGTAAGTGCTATTAGATCTGATGACCACGCCGTCTCAGTTAGACTAAGTTCTTCACCACCAGAGTTTGGACCTCTTGCTTCATAATCATTTGTTCTGAACAATGTAATCAAATACTTCATAATTTAATATTTTTAAAGTGACAAAGTGGGAAAAACTACACGTTAACATAATAAACTGCATTTCTTTAACGATATTAATTTCAGTATCAGGAAAAACTATATAAAAAAACAGAAAACCCAGATTAACAGTGTTTAACAGTCATTATTAACACCCGTTTACTAAACTGTTCTAATGAACTCACTGAGTAATCAGGCTGTATGAAAGAATGAGGTCAGTAAGGCCCAGACAACAAATATGTGCCACACATCAAAGAACATCAAAAGGCTGTTTTAAAGTGTCAGCTACAAACCTCTGGGGAAGGACATGGAAGAAAAAAGACTAAATGTATCTTCATTAATAAAGCAAAAAAAAACAAAACTTGTGTGATGTAAAATGTAGGTTCATTTTAATATGTGGCTCTTTGGTTGCAGTACACTGGTTCAGCCACCAGATGTCACTCAGATCTCACTTGAACTCCACAGAGGCAGATCCCAAACGGTGAGGTTTGTGTGCCACTGATTATTATTTGACTGACTGGCACATATTAGAGGCGTGGCTTATATTTAGAGGTGTGGCCACTGTGTTTGACAGGTATAGTGACTGTAGCTGCTGGGTGTCTGCTAGGCCTCGCGTCTGCTTGTGTGTGTGGGGTTGGTGGCTTTTAAAGGCACTTTTTGTAGATACCCTCATACGCACATTTTAACTGAAACTTTTACCATTAGGGGGCAGCACTTTGCTTTGTGATGTGTGCCACTGTTTTTAACTATTTTTTTTTTAGCCGTTCCCATTTTCCACAAGACATTTTCTTTTCCCATGTTACCGTTTTAGAAAAATGTGTTGTTAATTAGGGCTGGGTATCGTCACTGGTCATTCACAAGGTCCCGATTGTCATTAAAAAAAACAGTGGTTAACATCACTGTACACAACAGTGGAATGGTAGGTAATAAGCAAGCGAATAATGCAGAAAACAGATTTTTAGATGGGAATCTGTTCTTGAAGTACAGTGAGAGAGAGAGAGAGAGAGAGAGAGAGAGCTGTGCAGGAAGTGTGATTTTTATCGTGGTGGAAGCAAAACAGCAAAAGTAAGATGATTATGTGAAGCAAAAATGTGAAGCTTAGTTTAGATCTTCTTTTGCTGTTGGTTCATGGAATTTTGGTTGAATAGAGACAAAACTGCAGCTTCAGAATCTAGCAACAAAAAAAGACGTTAACACAGAGCGCGGACCCGTCAATGCATCAGAATCTGTGAGCTGTTGGCCTTCAGCCCCGATGGCATGTCCGCGTACGTGCCGTCGAGTGAGAAAGCGTTGGGTCTGCGCTTTGTGTTTACGTCTTTTTGTGGAATCTGTTTACCTGCTATCATTTACTGTTTTCGCTGTTTTGTGAGGTTTAACCTGAGGATCTGGTCTTTCTGTCAAAATACATTTATATTTAAAAGTCGATTCGTTATTTGAACGAATCGCTGTCGGTTTATTAAAGCTAAAATTAATTTTAATCGGAAAATCGATTATCGAAACCCACCATAACTGTTGATCGCTTTCCTAAATAAAGGTTATATTGACATGTTGCACCACCTTGTGGTATGAAGTGATATTACAAAACATATAAAACTGCTTCTGGACCCAAACTACTCTGTGTTTATTACGGTTGTTGTGTTTTTAACATGTTTTAATACTTTATATCTTGTTCTTATTAATTTCAACAAGCCCCTAAAAACAGTGATCACTGTTGGCCTCTCACAGTTTTTATTACCGCTATTCATTTTAAAGCTCAGTTTTTAAACCCTTGCGCTGTAACTCCAGCCCAGCCCATGCAGCAGTATATCAATGACCAACCTGGTATTGTGGATGGATTATCTCAGTTGTTCTCCTGACTGAAGTTTGGTCCGTTTACAGCATCCTGCCATGCGGTTGCATTTGTCCCTAACCATCAGGAACCCTCACGTTAACTTTTATCCAGTGGAAAAAAGTTAGAGTTCATCCTTCAGCTTCACTGTTTATGTTATGCTAACATAGCTGTGTCGCTAGCGATCACGTAGCACATTATTATATTCCTGCTAGTCCAACTTCAGTAACCCTACAAACGTCACAGCTGTTTGGGCCCAGACGTGACTAATGACGTCAGACTTAAAGACCGGGCAGCCAGGAGTTAGTTTTGCTTCAGGTGATATCTCTTCAGCACGGTACAGAAATGCATTGAGCCTAATGTCATAGCTGTTGTTTCTTCATATTCTTTTGATGTTTCTAAATATTAAATTAATCAAAGAAATGTTTATAATAAACGTCTTTTAACGTGATTATCTGATAAATATTATAGTTTGCTGTTTAGTTAATGGTGCTAACAGACCACCATCAGGTGTGTGTGATGCACCTGCAGAGGAATTTCTATTATTTGTCTCACACTCATGCAGTTAGACAGATGGTGGGGGTCTAGTAAGAAAGTTGGGGGGAAGCAGACAAAATGTGACAGGAGTCACATCATGCACTCTCTCCACCAAGCTTGGCTTTCTGTTCTTTGTTTTGATTAAAGAATGTTAGCTACCGCTCACCGCTTGTCTGCAGGCTTTATTTAATGGAAAACTTCCACAACACACCTGTGCAGGTTTTGGACACAGCTTGTGGTTCAAGCTGATAATTTAGCTGTTCCAATCTTGTTTCCAAATATCATCACTTCCAGCTTCTGAAAAAAACACTAATGTAGATATGTAGGATGACGTGAAGCAGCATGAATCAGACATAAATACGTTGGCTGATGGGCAGTCGGCGGGATGAGTCTGCGGTCCAGCTCGGTCTGTCGGGTTAATGAGGAGCTCTCAGACGAACAAAGTGTTCTGTACCTGAGGCGAGGCGGTGGCGTCAGAGATGCGAGCGGGTTCAGGCGGTCAGGGAGGATTTTGTTCTGTTGTGTTTGTGACGAATGACTCGGCCGAAGAGCTCGAAGGTGCCAATAATCCTGAGTGATTTACATCCAGGTGTCAGAGCGGGACTGACTGATGAGACTCAGCGGATGGCTGTTTACTGAAATCTGTCTAAACATACTGACCCTGAAGGCTCCGAAGTCTAATAAATACAACAATCAGGCGTGGATTAGAGGAATAACATAACAAAAAAGAAGAGTTTGTACAGTCTGCAGTATCACAGCTTCTGTTCTGATCTGCTGCATGTTTAAAAATGCAGCTGCAGGAGGAATGAACCAAGAAGAATTCAAACACGGAGACTCTTTAACATCTTTAAAACATGTAGCCCGGTTAAAATTTATATAAGTTGCCAAAAGTTTATTTTAAATAGACCGGTGTATGATCTATGTGTGATATGTGATATGTGTGATGCAAGTTGTCAAAACTGCATTATAAGTAGAATGAGTGGTTAATGGAGATTTTCCAAAGTTTACCCTTTGGGTTTTGCATAGAAAACTGTCTAATAGGAGAGTTTCTACAGTTCTGTTTCTTTTATTTCTTTGAGATAGTTTGTGTGAAGTGTACTATGTGAAAACGTGCTCTGTGTAGAAGCAACCTATGTTGCTAAATGGACATTCAT
>VUQR01024929.1:0-11737 GCA_015108515.1 Hemichromis elongatus | reverse complement strand
AGGAATAACATAACAAAAAAGAAGAGTTTGTACAGTCTGCAGTATCACAGCTTCTGTTCTGATCTGCTGCATGTTTAAAAATGCAGCTGCAGGAGGAATGAACCAAGAAGAATGTTAGCAAAATTAGCAAGTTTATTTTAAAGGTTAAGTGTAATGTTACTGAATTTATAGAATGCTTTCTACACTGATGGATTATACATATATATTTTTATTCAAGCACTGACTTTTGGGCTTCTGAACCTCTACTTTAATAAACTATTTGAGTTAAAGTTGAAAGTCTGCACTTCAGTCTAATCCTGATGAGGAAACAACATAAAAAATGTCTGTCCAGATATTTATGGACCTAACTGGAGAAAAGTAAATATGTTTGATGTCATTTACAAACATGTAATGTTTGTATGTAACATGGTCCATTTTTACTGTCCAGTAAAGGATTATGTTTTAGGGATTCATATATTCTGTATGTAAAGTATAGACTGTATGTTTACACTGTACACTCGGTCTATGAAGGTCGAACTGTCCAGCTGCCACACACTCTGCAGACTAATGACTCACACTGAAGACATAACTGGAGCATTTTGAGGTGTTTCAGGGCAGATTTGTTGCTGACGTGTTCGTGGTTTTGATGTTGTTGATGTCAGACGGCTGTGGAACGTTGTCACATCAGCCGTGTGGGTGAAATGACGGCAGTTTGAGTCCCGTCAGTTTCAGAGCTGACGGCACACTAAAAGTTAACTGTGTGAATACTGAGCTTCACTTTGCTCTGCTTTAAATCCCCATTATGTATTTTATTCTTTATATGATATAATATATATATAAAATATATATTTATGCATATATGAAAGTGGACCAGAGGTACGGTGGCCCTAAGAGGTCAAATGTACTGGAACTTAAGAAAACACCAGCAAACAGAAAAATACTTCAAAAGCAGACAGAGGTAAACACGAACAAACCAAATCCCAGCTGTGGAACGTGAAACGTCGAGACGCTAACAATTCATCAGTGTAATAAAGGAAGAAGAAGACACGAGGTAAAGTGTGTTTTAATCACATGATTCATATAATACTGTACATGTTTACTGTTAGCCTGTCACTCCTGGAGCCGGTCTGACATTTTTTTTGTCTCCCCAAAAACATTTCTGCTGTGTTTTGTGTCTTTTTGCAGCATTTTTGTATTTGCTGGTGATTTTTTAAAGTTTTCTTTAAAGTTTTCAGGCACCTGTGTGAGTCTGATGAGCTGTGATTAGACTGTTTCCTTTGCAGTGGCCCTACTCGTCCAAGCCACTCGTGTCTTCTGCTTGTACACCAATCAGATTACAGCGCTGCTCTGTCATGAGTCTAATTATTTTGCTGTAATTAGTGCTCACCTGTAAGGTGACCCTCTTACCAGGGTGTTAATTAAGTATGCGTAGTGAGTGAAACATCTGCTTCTCAGAGCGTTTCTGTCTTAAACACACACACACGCGCACGCAGACACACACACAGTTTCCCTGTCAGTATGCTGCTGTGAGGTTTCCCTCAGCCCGGTCAGAGTGCAGAGGCCCAGAAATGCTGATTATTCAATACAGTTTATAGTGAACGCTCCTCTGTGGGAGAAAATGCTGAAAAATGCTGCAAATTAGCTATAAAAATACAGAATTTTGTAACTAGGCACGTGGTCTGTGTTGCACTTTTTACAACTTCACTACAGCTTTGTGAGTTTTTTGCAGACAGGTTGATGTCTTTCAGTGTAGCATCGCGTTCCTCTTTGTGACTAATTTTACTCTCAGGACTGCCAGCAACCTTCAGCAACCACTCTCAGGTAGTCAGGAAATACACATCAGTTCCTAGTCTGGAGCTTGCCAGCTGGTCTCCAGGCCTGTCTCCCTGTGGAGACCCAGGACAGGACTAATATGTGCTGGAGAGCGTGTGTCTCAACTGGGTTGGGAACCAGAAGAATTGGAGGAGAGTAAAATCTGTGCATGTCTTCCCTGAATACAGATAACCAAAATTAAAGGGATGGATGGTAATAAACACTCAGCTTCACACAGATTTTTTTGTCTCGGATCTGTGTGATGTCACTGAGAGCGTGTATACCTAATATGGTAATCTGAGGCACACAGCTCCGCCTACTTGTAGTTTGGGTCTTCTTTTATGGATATAGCAACATTAATGATGTTTTCATTTAGTGCCTCTGTGTTTAAAGAGCTTCTAAAAGCTTTTCCTGAGTGACGTAGTGATCCTGACTGCCTGTCCTCTGTGGAGCTTTTACCTTCCTCAGGTAAAAGGAGGAGGTATTTATGATCCCAGCTGCAGTGTCCTTGGGCGAAGGTTGAATTCTTCCCTTTTCCTTCCTGTTTGCAATCATTTGAAGATCCTCGTGGTTTGAGGAATATAATTTCTCATCCTCGCTCTTCTTTTGTTTCCATGATTCAGGTCTTGTGGAGGCAGAACTGTAACTGTGATTAAAGACAGTCCAGACAAACCTGACATGAAATAGATGTGCAGAATAATAAAACACACAATGCCTGCTCCTCTGGGACTCTGGGGTCGCTCCGAGCTTCCAGTTCACAGGGTGATGAACCTGCTGCAGGCTCTGAATATTAAATCACCAGGAAAACAGTCAGTGTTAGAGGACAGAGGACAGAAGGCCAAAAAGCTCCAGTGTTTCTGTTTCTGTCCACCAGTACATTACAGTCAAAAATGACACCATCGTTCCTCCAACAACTCAGGATGCGAAAAAAATACAGATGTTACAATGACAGAATATATATATGAGGATTACTGCCAATAAATAACTCCTCTAGCCAGCATCGTCAGCAGGATTTAAATTCATAGTATGCTCGTTACTCCTGAGATCTTCAGCCTCATAAAGAGATGAAGGAGCTCATCGCTGGCAGCAGATGTGTGCAGATGTCGCTATGACAGCCTCCATGGTCCAAGCTCCACATTATGATGTTAGCAGAGCCTTTAATCCTTACATGAGTGTGCTTGTTTTTATAAAGCCTTAAAGATAAAAGGTAGTTTCTGTTTGCTCATTTCTGAGCTATCTAATCACTGAATAAGATCCAAATCTAGAACCGATGCTGCATCCTGTGTTACTTTATCACATTTTCTGTGACTCAAGAATCCACAGACAGCCTCTGCCATATAGTCAACATAAAAAAAAAAGCTTTTCTATCCAATGAGAACAACTCTGGGAGAGATTTTTAATCTGTGAGGACTTTAAGGATAACTAAAGGATATAAATGTTATCCAAAGTTCTGGTTTTCTGAAAATCTTGTTAATAATTCCGCTGTGGTCTTAAATCAAACCCTAAAACAAAGAGCTTGGCATCGTTTCTAGGCGGCACAGAAACGGCAGACTTGTCGAGTGTGTCCTGCCGTCGTGGCTCCTGTGACGTAAACAGGACAATGTTTCTCAGGATAAAACCATGTTTCACAGCACTGAGGCAGGTCCAGGATCAGTGGATGCTGTAATAAATTGGCTGTTTGCACAGCGAGGCCTGACACATCTGCTTTACTTGGTCATTTTTCCACTTTAGACAAAGCTTTAAAAAAAAACCCTTTCTATTCACCGTCCGCTGACTCTCAGCGTTTAGCTTTCTTAACACCTCGAGCCACAGAGTCATGAACACTGTGGAAGTGTCCTGCTGCTTAATCTCTGCCCACGGGAAACGCCTCACATCAGCCCAGAAATGCTGTGCACACAGCGTTTCTCTCACTTCCTCTCCTCTTCATTTGTTATTTGAGTTTACTGCAAGAGATGTGCTTTAAATCTGCAGAGTCTTTAAATGTATACAGAAAACTATAATCCAGCCTCAGTCGTTTGCTGAGGGCGGTTGGATTTAGAAGATTTGAGGTTACACTTGTGGATAATCCTGGTGTGATGGCTAAAAGGCCAACAGGTGACAGTCTACTTCCTTATCCACATTAGAGCAGCATCCTGAGCCAGCGCGCTGTATAAGCAGAAAATCAGGTTGATACGGCGTTGCCGCTTTTACCGCCTCCCCACAAACGGCTGTCAGAGCGCACTGACTTGATGCGTGCAGTCGGGCCGTCACCGGATTGTCAGGAAAGATGAATTTCCTGCTCCTGAGGTGGATTCTGTGATAAGGTCAGCTGGGAGACGGGGCCCATGTTAAATGGCTGCTCTGTTCCTCTGAGAGGAGCGAAAACACCACACGGAGCCTGAAAACACTGACGGGCTGATGGATGGAGGCGGGTGGATGAGATGCAGATTTGCATAAAGGCTTCACGTGCTGCTTTGATGAACGTTGACATGAAACATAGTCACTCCTCAAGCGAGTCTGTGATTAAAACATGATCGATCTCACCGAACTTCTCACGACTCGGAACTCTTTAATAAAACTGAAATATGTGTTGACAGAATGACCCAATTAAGACTTGACATCATCACCACGGTGCTTCCAGGCTGTATCAACCATCAATGACATCACAGCGATCAAGTGTAAAAGGTTTGCTGCCTCCTAGCTTATTAAAGTGCATCACAAGAATCGGCAGTTAGCAGTTAGTATGACTCACGGAGTACTTTTATAGGCTGTTCAAATTTTACAAATTATCCTGTGCCACTGTGGGCATCGGTTCATCCCACTTCTGTCTCCAGATGTGGACTTTTAACTCCGTTGTCTGCATTTAGTTTAGCTCCCAATAAGAAAACCAAAACGCCAAAAAGTCCATTTTACAGTTTAAAGCACAAACTTGAAAAGCTGCATAGAGAACATCCAACCATCCGTCTGTCCATCTTTTTTCACTTTAAATTCAATTCAGTTTTATTCATACAGTAATAAATCACAACACCTCGGGTGCTTTATATTCTAAGGAGCTACCCAACAATTTAAAGTTACCTTAAAATATTGATCTGTTTCAGTGCTTCTTGGTGTGGAGCTGTATTTGATGGAAAGCAGTTTTCTGTTGTGTAATCGTGGTCTCTCACAGCTCCTCTATAATAGATGGCTTTGCCAGTGTGCTGCGTGTCACTGTAACAGCAGCAAACAGATGTTGGGTTCAGAGGCGCTACACTACCTCACTGTCCTCCACACGGGGACTGCAGCTGTGAATCCAGCTTGGGTTAGGACTTATCTGCAGGCCGAGGCACGCACAGCTGACTGAGCGCTGTCTGAACAGATCGTCCTCGGCTCCGGAGCTGTCACCTCTGACGTCTCTATTACTCTGCTGTTTGACAGATGCACCGTCACAGCCCTTAAAAGATAGAAGTTATGGGTTTACAGCTCAGGCAGCCACACGGTGACCTTGACGAGTTGATAGTATGTGGCATCGAGGGGAAAGCTGCTGTTTGAACAGAGAGCAATGGAGATGCTCATTCTGTTTGGATAAGACCTGTCGGCCTCACCTCAGACTAACACCATCACATCCAGGAAGTGACTAAAGTATAAATGAAGCCGTTATAATTTTGGACTCCAGTGGAAGTCAGAGTCCTGCTTCATTAAGCCCAGATTGATGCTGAGGAAAGCCCAACATGAAGCCTTTAAAGTCTAAACTCATCACTTTCACACTCACTTCAAACCATTAACAGTTATAACACTGTCATAGGCTGAGAGGTGGCATTCACCCTTTCTCTGTATATTCACACATTTCAAATACCTGCTGAGGACTTCCAGGAACTATCTGAAGTCTACATGACCCATCTGACCCCGCCGTCTGAACCCCGCTGATTCGACTCTTACTATTCGAGGGCTCTGGCTGTCACACGGGTGATCTTCTCCACAGCTTCACAGACTCATTATCGTTGACCGCTCCAATAAAAACATGGACCTGACATCGTCCGGTTCAGCACATCGAAGCCTCCTCAAGCCCGTCGTCGCCCCCCTCTCCTGCTTCCCTCCCTCTCCTTGGCTGATGTACGGCATCCGAGGTCACGGCGGCCGACTCTCTGCAGAGCGCTAAACACTCACCCACCTGGACTGCTGACAGGTTCAGCTGCTGCTCAGTGGGCCTAATAGACGGGCTGATGTGAGGTGTGTGTTTCCCCGTCAGCGCTCATGTCGCCGTCTGCTTCTCGCGGCTAATTGAGCGACCGGTTGTGCGGCAGATGGTGATGAGAACACACCAAAGCGAGGACTTTGTGACATTTCTCAGTTTTTTGTTTTTCCACATCCAACCAAACATTCCACATACTCAGAAAGAAAGGTGATAGATTTGATTATGGCCTGTTCTGCCTCCTGAGCCACGAGGAGACCCATAATTACCTGTCTCTCAAAAATGAACAAAGTGCTTTATTACACAACGAGCAGCTGAGCATAAAACCAGTCAGGACATTGTTTACTGAGATCATAAATAAAGTGGAGAGTCAGTCATCAGTTTATCCACCAAACCTGGTCACGTGCTCGCCATGTGCAGCTCCATCCGTCCACCCATCCGTCCACCCAACACCTTCACTTTTATTCACTTGGCTTAATATTAAAGCCAATCATCTGCTGCTTCCAGCTCTAGTCTTACTTAAATTAACCAACTATTATTTATGTCACTGAACACTTTCAGTAGTTTATTTAAAAAAAATATTATTTATCATTTTAGCAGGCTAATGCATTTGATTTGTTATATGTAGCTAATGGTGTCATTTCTTTATTCACATATATAAAACTAAGATTTTCCTCTGCTATAGCTTCAGCTAATAATTCCTGTTAAAGTATATAATAAAATATTTAGCTATTTAATTTCTTTATATTTTTAACTGGCAAATTCAACTTATACCTTTTTTCATAATCTTAGCTGGTTATTTAAACTGTTTATACTTTATGTTTAGCCACGAATTTAATTTCTTTATTCATATTTTTAACTTCCAAAATAATTTGTTAGCTTTGGTTGGCTAGCCCCTTTTCTAAATCACACTTTTATAGCATTTATATCATATCTGTTTGAACCATTCATTCTTTTGCTCTTTAATATTGCAGCTACCACTTTTTGGCTTAAACCAGTCATTCTCAAACTGTGGTACGTGTACCATTGGTGGTACACGGGCTCCCTCTTGGGGTATGCGTGAAGTCTTTGTCTCTGTCAAATTAAAACCTACAGCTCTGCTATCATTTCTAACATAAAATGAAGAGAGAAAACTAAACAGCAGTGATGTTTGTAGGGTAACTGAAGCTGGACTAGCTGGTATGCTGTGCTATGTGGTGGCTAGCTACAGAGATAGGCAGGGTTCAAACGTCATTACTTAAAGACCGGTTTTCACACCTGCTGTGAATCTTTAAATGCAGTACAGTTGTTATTATCACTTTTCACATCCTGTTTATGAAGGTTAAAATAAATAACATTCATATAAGAAATAAAATTGGCTCGTGTAAATAGGTGTTAAATAGGCCTATACTACTGTACTTTAATGGAGCCATATATTTTATGAGGTGGTACTCACTGTGAAAAGTTTGAGAACCACTGGCTTAGACCTGTTCAGACCCTTCAGGCCCCCTTCAGGCCCACTCAGATTAATCAGTAGTTTCTGTTTTATTTTATTTTATTTTATTTTGTTGTTTTTCAGATTATTCCATATAATCTTGCTACTGCTGATGTACTCTTGCAGTATTGGGTTTTGAACCTGGAGGGGTTCTTCATGTAGAAAGAGTCACCGTGTGTTAGGCAGGTTAAAAGTTCATGTCCATACTGGCTTCATGACTTTCAGCCTTTGAGGTTCCTGCACTGCTGTGTTTCAGGCCTTTGTCCTACACAAACACACTCCATTACACGTTTTATTTCTTTTTCTAAGGATGCTCTTGGTGGGGAGGAGACTCTTTCCTTTATCCCCATGTTATTATAACTCCAGGTGCTGTCACCTGTAGGTCGACCGTTTAAACACCCTGACTTCATTTGTGATCTGCTCACACTGTTGTTTCTCTGCAGGGGGGAGGAGAAGAAACCGAAGGCCCCGAGGACGCTGATCGCTGCTGACGGACGAGTCTTGAATATTAACGAGCCCAAGTACGAACTGAGACACAGAAGCAGGTTTTCCATCCTCACCATGATGACATGTTTGGTGCAGCAATACATGACAACTTCAACATTTCTGGTGCTGCACAGATGATTGGGAACATCAGTCTGATATTTTAAAGTTCTGACTGATCAACAGGTTAATTTTTTATTTTGGAAACGATAATAAAGGAAAGAGCAGCCGGTCCACACTTTCTATCACAGTTTTTCTTCATACCTGTCATGTTTGTACTTTGACCGGCTCAGTGAGGCAGCTGAAAACCTAGCAGGTACTTTTTCTGGCCCACTTGCTGTCGTCCTGTTGGGGAAAAACCTGAAAGCTTGCAGGCAACCCCGGTCCTCCTGCATTATCCAAACAGTTTATATCATGAGCAAGGCCACAGGGGTCGAGGCCTTAAAGTGTACCTGATTTCATTTGTAATCTGAGCTGAGGACACACTCGGGTCAGGAATATATATGCTTTATGTGATATATCACCTCACTGCAGCGGGGCGACAGCACGCCGTGCTTTGCTGCAGCCCGATTTGTAGCAGTCAGCTCAGCAAAGATGTGCACAAGTAGCCGGGAAAGTCACATGTTGCAGAAACAAGCTCAACCCATAAAATGATGTGAGTTTGGCCAACCTCACCGTCAGGGTCATCTCACAGTATCCCACCTCAGAGCAAAAATAAACACCTTTACAGCCTGCTCCAAAAAAACAGTTTGTGTCTCCACAGCTAATTTTCCCTATTTTTGCCCCACATGGAGCACAAACTTTTAACTAAATACCTTGTTTGGATTTTAAGTCGATGTCTGCTGGGCTGTATCGTAGCTGGAATTACAGACCTAGAAGGCACCAACAGGAAGTCTACTGCTCTGACTATACTTTCAATCATCTTTCACTTATGGCTCCAAAAATGAACATTGTGGTGACCAAATTCTGTCTTTGAGCGAATTTGTCCATCTTTCATATACAGTCTGTGGACACACCGTGTAGACAGACATGTACGTCTACATTAACAATCGCTGTCATGTCTCCTGGTTTGAACGTCTGGATTGTTGCTCTCTGTGTTGTTAACAGGCTGGATTTCTCTCTAACAGAAGATGAAGAAAACAACACAATTATCTTGGACCTGGAAGTGTACAGGTAGGAGGAGTGAGCACAAACTCCCAGCAGCTTCTTTATCAAAATGAAAAACTAATCACGCCTTAAAAGGGTTAAAACGGACTGAGCGAACAGACCTGTGTTTTATCAATCCCTAATGTAACGGTGAGATGTTGCACATGGATAAAGGAAAAGGCTGTGCCTCGTTTTACTCTAAAATATAACTTCTTGCTGTAAATTAGATCTCTGTCTAGTCACAGTCTGTCTTCTTGTGCGTTGTGTAGCTGGTTTGTGTCTAATGTGGTGGCTGTTGGCACCAAATCCGATTTAGCGCGGCCACATGGAGTCAAATTGATTTAAGCTGTGGTCGGAGCTCAGGTTGGGAAACCCATCACGGTGCTGCTTTCACAGAGACAGGCTTTTAAATGTCCGACCAGAACTCTGCACCTGAACAGTACCTGTCTCTGTTTATAATGACTGACCTTCCTCCTGTCACAGACACATGGACACCTCTTTGATCGATGTGGACGTTCAGCCGCTGTACGCCACAGTCAGCGTCAAAGGAAAGGTACGCTGTAAAGCTTTGATTTTTACTGGGGACATTTCGGATTAGGTGACGCCTAATTTAAAGTTTTGCCTCTGCGTAGTTTTGGCTGCACACTCTGAACTTTACAACAAATCCATTAATTTGGAGCTTTTCCATCGTAAAGGGCAGCAGCAGCCACTTAGAGTCAGTCAGTAAATCTTTGTCAGCTTGTTTGTTGTTTACTCCCTCACTCTCCACCGTTTCCATCACGCAGATATTCACAGTCACAGTTAGGCTCACCTTACTCGTACCTGATTGGACACTGTCTGAATACTTCATGGCTCAGATTCATCAATGCGCTGGAAACGTTCCTCAAACATTTTGGTTCATATTTTTATGACAGCATCACAAAGTTTCTCCAGATTTGTTAGCTGCACATCCGTGATGCAAATCAGCTGCTGTGTTGTGCTGAGATCTGGTGACTGTGGAGGCCATGTGTGCTTGCTTCTGGTTGTTCACCTTTGTTTGTCCACCGGCTCGAGCCCTCAGAGCTCCAGACTCCACTTTCATTCTCCTCTCGTTCACACTGGAAGCAGGCCAGTTTAACCACAGACTGCTGCTGTCAGCCAGTGAAGGTCCTTGTGCTCAAGGGCACTGCGACAGTAGTTTTTGATGAAGATTTTCCTAAACGTATTTCCGTGTTGCTCTGGGATTCAAACCTGTGAATTTTGAAGGCTCTACGAGCACAAACATGAACAAATCAGCAAATCTTTTCCCATTTTGCCAAGTTGAGGTGACTGTGCACATGCTACTTGGAGTTTGAGGTATTTGTACTTTGATATCTGTTGGCCTCTAAAGTTTACAGAAAACACTTACCAAGCAGTATGTCCTGCATTGTGCAGCTCTGATTTCTCACAGTGAGGAGTTCAGAGACTGCAGGCAGCAGCAGACTCGCTGCAGGCCGACACCAGGCTGAAGCAGCTCCCCTTTCAGCAGCACCACGAAGCCTGAGAAGGTCTGAGATGAATACACATTTTTCTGTCTGCAAACAGAAACTGAGACCCAAAGATTTTACATTAATTCATTAATGAAAAGTATGAGAAGTTCAATGTTGGAGCTTCTAAAATCTAAACCAGGATAACACAGCTCGTAAGATTAAAAATCTACAATGTTTTTAAGTTTAAGTGTTTAAAAGTGTCTGAGTTTTAGTTGAGCTATAAATTTGAACATTTTGTTCCACATTCAGTGTTAACTTTCAGGACAATGAATGAAGTTTGGGACCCAAAACAGAAAATTCCCAAACTTTTTAAATCAATCTAAATCAGAAAGTAAGTTTGGAAAAAAGCAAGAAGAGCTGTTTAAATAAGAATCTGACCCGAGCATGCAGTTTACATACAGACCTTTAAGCTTGGTAATAGCTCTCAGTTCTTCATGATAGACCCAGTATATAAAAGCATTGAAGACATACATGTATAAATATCATGCTCATAATTCAGCACTGCCATGAAAGTGGAGGAAACAAGTTTTCTTCTGTTAAAGGACAGACCGACTGGGTTATAGGGTGAAAACAGTTTCAGGTACCAGTTCAATGTGTCGTAGAAGAAGAGGGTCGTCAGTATTAATTCCTAAATACAAAGACAGTTCTGAAAAAGTTGGGTTGTAAATAAAAACAAAATTCAATAATATCCAGGATTGTTTATACTGTATTGTGATAAAGTTCATTATTTTCTGCAATGTACTGATAAACATTAGAGTTTCTATATATTTTAGATTCATTACACACAACTTAAGTAGTTCAAGCCTTAAATTGTTTTAATATTGATGATTTTGGCATACAGCTCATGAAAACCCAAAATTCCTGTCTCAAAAAATTAGCATATTACATATTACATATTAACCTAAAGAAGTCCAGACGCCTTTTCCTTACAGCTCCTTAGACTACAATGACCTGGATGACTGAGAACCTTCACAGACAGCATATTACATCCGACCAATAAAAAAAAAGTGTTTTGAATACAAAAAAAGTCAACCTTCAGATAATTATGTTCAGTTATGCACTCAATACTTGGTCGGGAATCCTTTTGCAGAAATGACTGCTTCAATGCGGCGTGGCATGGAGGCAATCAGCCTGTGGCACTGCTGAGGTGTTATGGAGGCCCAGGATGCTTCGATAGCGGCCTTAAGC
>VUQR01024927.1:4806-27127 GCA_015108515.1 Hemichromis elongatus | reverse complement strand
ATTTAAATTCCTCTTTAAACAGTCGGTCTGGTCACAGTATACTCAAAGATGGTCTTAGTGTACTCTGTAATGTCTGTTCTCTTACCATTGCTGGTATGTATGTGTATTGCTGGTATACTGTATGTGTGTATATGTGTATGTAGGTGTGTATGTTACTATGTAATTATTATTTGTCTGTTACCTGTGGTAACACAATTTACGAATTAATATATTTGTATTCAGTTATGAAAATACTATCTATTGTTTATGAGCTGCCGTTTGAGATATTCACTCTGTGCTAAATGCAGGAATTGTACTATTGTTTATTATGAATGATTACAGGGGTGGGATTTAATAAGTTTTCTTCGTCCCACTCCTTTTCAGGCAATTTTGCTTTAGTAACCTTGTATGTTAAATATACTTTTACTTATTCTTGTTTATGACAGTTATGATTTGACATTTAAATGCATTTTGATTGTATCTGCCTGAAAAGAATAAATAAATGAAATGAAATGAATGAATGAAATGTTAACTATGTATACTTAAGTATCCCTACTTTAACTTTAGTTACCTACTGAGACAAGTTTTACAGTCAGTTTTACACACGTCCTCTCAGTCCTCAGGAGGAAAAAGTAAAGATTTTATTTAGGTAAAGGTACAGATAACTGGGTTAAAAAAAATACTCCAGAAAATGTTGAAGTACTGAACTGTTTTACTTAAGTAAAAGCAAAAAAGTACAGAATCTGAAATGTAATCAAAGTAAGGGTGAACACTAAGATCAGTGTAGTGGCTCAGCACAGGGAAAAGAATCACAACTCAGAGTAATTTCTAATGTGAGCTTCAGTAGGTTTTCTTAGTTCACAGGCTGTGATCAGCTGACCTGGATTCAGTTTTACAAGCCGTCATGGCTGTTGTCTTTCCCCTACACTGACACTATACTGTTTATACTGTCTTTACATTACACAAGCATCATTAGCTTAAATGCAAATTAATCTCTGCTACACTTCATGTCACTTAAATCTGACCACGAGTGCCACAGCCACTGTGCAGCAGTCCAACACTGTGAATTCACTGCAGTACTGCAAACTAACATGTTCATCCTGCACTAAATAACACAAAATTTAAAGTTATTACAGCTTAGTTTGTTTTGCAGGGTGTTTCATAATACGAAAATACATACTTTATGAAAATACATCATCTACAATTTAAATATGTGATGAAAATTATGACATTACACATAAGCTTTAAATCTGCAATTTAGTGCTAGCTAGATTCTGAAGTACTACATAAGACACCTGCGCTTCTTCCGGCCCACTTTAGCTCCAGAATTAAACCAAAAATAACGAGTCCATTTTTAAAATGTAAGAAGTAGAAAGTACCCATATTTGTTTAAAATGTAGGGAATAAAATTAAAAAATTATCTGAAAAATAAGTACTCAAGTAAAGTTAAGGTACCTGAAAACTCTATGTAAGTACAGTAATGAAATATTTGTACTTTGTTACTTCCTAACTGTGGCTGTTAGCAGAGGTGGGCAGTAACACGTGACCGGATTACTTTTTTCAAGTAACGATTAAAGTAAGGGATGACTATTGCAAAAAGGAAAATTAGATTACTGTTACATTCTCATAAACATGCTGTGTTACTGCATTACTAAACCATGATTTTGTTTGTGAGAGTGTATCATGACAATGACGTACGAGCGTGCGACGTCCGTGGCAGCAACAGATGTGTGCAGGTCAACAATGGATAATATGGCGCGTGGGAGAGATTACGACCGTGTAGTGTTCAAAGCTTAGATGTACTCACATTACTTTGAGTTTGATTCTGACAAAGGAAAAATTAGACTTCAAATCTGAGCAAGCGACAGGACTTGCCACTGAATTTTTGACCTGATTCTAGGATGTACAATATAACAGTGACATTTCTAATTCTATAAATCCATATTATCAAGTTATTTTCATCCTCTCCCTCCTAAAATTGTTTTTCTTTTACTCTGAATGAAAGTGCACCTTGAAATTTCATGCATTCTACTGAGTCTATTTAGGCAGGATTTTCCCATGTTTCTCACAATGAAATACAAGCAAGATCTTTTTAAGGTACATGATCTTCATTGAATTTAACAATCTGTATCTGTAGTCACTCTGTCCCCGAAAATATTTTGTAAAAGATGTCGAGGTCCAGGGTGTATTCCCAGCAACACAGATCCTACTAAATGGTCATCAAAGTAGTAAAGGAATATTGTAACATGTAATGACATATATATTATATACCGTATTAAAACACAATTAGAATATACAGTCAGTAGTGATATTTCAGTAACATGGACAGTGCCATAGACCGCTGACAGCAAGTTAAGGCACTGCTGTCAATAGCTATTTGAAGGCTTAGTTGAAAAGCAGGGGGATGTGTAACATTTCTGGGATTACTTTTTAGTACTGCCAAGTAAGTGTTATTAGTGTTTTACTTGCATTTATTTGAAAGAGTGAGTGTAAATACAAAGATTATTTTATTTTATATACTGGAATATGCAGAAAACAGGTTTAAATGTTTTCAATCAAAGACAGTCGCATATAATTGAATTTTTGCTTAATGCAATGTGCATAAAATTAAAAGATTGATACTAATAAAACAATGTTTAAAAAGAGATTTTCTATTTGATTCAATTTCATATGATGGATTATGGAAAAAATAGAATTGGGCTGAAAGGTCTATTGCTTTATTACATATTCAGTTCTTACAGTTCTTTCTATAAATTTTCTTTGGAAATTCTTGGAAATTATGTTATTTTCAAGACTTATTTCAAGGACTCCTGTACAAAAATACAAAATAATTCCAAGTGTATGCTTTAAACCTGCAACATGAAAACCTAGTAAGGGTACGATCTAAACCTGACCAATCTTTTGTTGATCTGAATTAAAGGAAGATGCGGCTCTATGCTGTGCAGGCTAATTAATATCAGTCCTTTTGGTTCTGGAGCGTAATGCATTTGCATAAAGTTAATATAGTCAGTTAATACAGCCATAGATCACTGAGGTGGCTCCGCTGATCCGTGCCTGGGAGATGTTTATGCTATGTGTGAAGACAGGCTTTCTTGTAAAGCTCATCTGAGGACCTGCTTCCAGGTTCAGTGTACGTATGTGTCTTAATATGCACATTTAAGGAAAGTGTGTGGGTGCTCTTTTCTTCTGTTGACCCTTTTTTGTTGTTGTTTTGTTTTTTTAAATCATTTGACATTTTCCAATCCTTTTTTTAACAGTGTGAGCGAGACGTGCGATGGAGACGGCACAGAGAGAATATTGATGGACTGACCAAAATACTGTCAGGACAAGTTGAGACCCAGACACCATCTGTATTGACAGAAGGGAGTAATTGATTAGTCATTCATGCCACTGGGCTCCCCAGTGATAGGAAAAGGACAGAGACATTCACATCAGAGTCTTTTTACTTGACTTCCTCTTAAAAGCTTTCTGTGAGTCTTTTGTCTCTCCTCCATTCACGGCTTATTAGTCAATGTGGAGTGACAGCGAGCAGATGATGTGGTATAAGCTGGATTAAAACAAAAAGACACAAATTTCTCCATATCTCACAGCTACATAAAAACCCCCTGTGTTTAGGAGCAACTATCCCACCTTATTGTTCTTCCAAGTGAAACTTTGTTCAGTGTCTTACCTTTTTGTCAGAGAGGCCAGACACGGTGTCGATATATTGCTCCTGGATCATGAAAGCAGCCAAGTTGGCGGTGTAAGAAGCCAGGAAGATGACGGCAAAGAAGGCCCAGACTAGGACCATGATCTTACTCGTGGTGCCTTTAGGGTTTTCAATCGGGACAGAGTTGTTGAAGACGATGCCCCACAGCAGCCAAACTGACTTCCCAATAGTGAATGTTGGACCACCGGGAGCTGAGGAAGTACAAAGAGGAGACAGTATCATCTAACCATGCATGTTTTCTGTATTACTTACAGAGTGAACTAGTAGGTCCTTGACTCATCTTCCTTTATTGGATTTGTAGAAATAAACAGCCAAGTGCACAGGAGGAGGCGCATGGATTGAAGAGATATATGCCATAGCAGGTAACTTTCATGTTTGGAGGTGGTTGTGGGAAAACTGAGGAATTGGCACTGGAACAGTTGCTGCAATAAAATGCCATTATCTTCAGTTAGCTGTCTTGATTGCACCGTGGTAGAAATGTCATATTTTTTTCCATTTTGAAAAATGACATTTGCCAATTATGTGATGTGATGTAAAAGTAAAGGCGTTGTCAGAGTTTTCTTGATCAGTACCTCCACCCAGATCTCCTGCAGACTCTGCCCTTCCATGAGAACATTATATTCTTTCCTTCTTTGCTCCTGACAAACTAAACTAAAAATCCTTGCAGCTGCTTCCGGGCTTTTTTCAGTTACAAAACCCACTGCGGCTGTCATTTCCTCAGCAGAACAGTCTTGTTTTCACAGGGAAATGGGGCTTTTTTCAGCCGAAAATATAATATAAAAAAGAAATCTCTAAGCAAACCTAAATTATCTGCATGGCAAAATACCACCAGAGTTAAGAGAAAATTAAGTTTTGTTTGTTTCCTTTTTTTACGTGGATGAGTGGATTCTTTAAGTGCATTATTTGCCATAGATGTTCAGCCTTTTATTCTTTCTCTGGGTTTTTTTCTTCACACAATGTCTACTGTTCACTGTGTAAGTATTCATCAGCCATCTCATGCCCTTCTACAAACTTCCAAATGACAGAACAATTTCACTGCATCAGCCTGTTTCCATCGCTCTTTGCCACCATTGCTCATGTGCAGCAACGGAGGGTGCCACCGCTATCAATCACACTTCGATTAGTGAAGCGAAGAATACTAATTAAAACAGGAAAATGACCTTTTGGACCTGGAGACGAGGCACGCTCTGTCAGCACTGACTTCTGGGATTGATTAGCCCTCGCAAACCCAAAATTTTGTTGAGGAATTTGAGGTTGTAGGACATGCTGGCAGGATTTAGAGGCCTGCAGGCAGGCTTACTGTGAAATGCTTGGTAGGATGCAAATTGAATAGCTCTGAGCTGTTCTGTGGATATTTTTAAAAGAAGAAAATACTAATTGACTCCATTTGACACATTACACTCTGAAAACATCAGGCTTTGCCTCTGCTTTAATGATGATCCAGTAATTATGAGTCCTGAATTATCCATCATAAATTCTTCCACTAAGGAGGTGAAAAACTTACCTTTGGCGCTCACCAGACTGCGGTTGTAGCCAGCTGGGCTGAAGTATTCAAACACAAACACCGTCACAGCCACCACAGTCAGGCACATCACAAACATCATGACCCAGACTGCTGGGCTATAAGGCTCTGAAGAGGAGGGGGAGATGTAAAGGAACAAATATGGATTGACGTTAGTTTCTTTTGTGCTTCTGTTTCAAAATCCCAGCCTGAGATGGGGGGGTCAACATGTGTGGTAGCAGGATAAAAGGAGGGAGAATGAAGCTGAATTTTGTTGTTTGGTAAAGAGATTTAGGTGTGTGTGTCATGCATCAGGGGATTTAGTTGTAGGCTACAGCCATTGGTGGGATAAAAGCTTAATGAGAAGTTTCCTGAAGCGTCTATGGAGACAGAACTCGTTTAAGTAGGCCACCCTGCAAGAAAGTGGTTTGAAAGACAGCAACATCGCACTCCAAAGATAACAAATGTTACAACCAGCTTGAACAAAGGAAATTGTAAATGTGAATGTGCTTCTCACCAAGAAAAGCAGACGGGGATACTGTTCCATTGCTGCGCGCAACCATGACACTGATGCCCGTCTCAACGAATGGCACAGAGAAGTCGATGATTTCAGAACGCTCCTCGTTAATAGTGAGAGAGCCAATGGCCATATCAGCTCGCCTGTACAGCACCTGAGGGACGAGACATAAGCAGAAAACAAACAAAACCAACACAGAAGCACAACAGTAAGACAGTTGTAGTGGTCAACAATTTTCCCCTCTTTATCCTGCATGTGTGCTGCTTAAAATAGAAATATTTCCAGATTTAACAAGCAATCCCTTTAAAACAGGGAAGCCACAAGCAGCAAGTGTTTTGTGATCTGCAAAAAAATGAAAAACATTTCTTTCATCATTTCAGCCTCCACGAGGAGAAAATGCTGCATCTCAAGAGCTCTCACATCCAAGCCAGTTTTTCTGTAATGCATGTAAAGCATTTTTTACACACACACACACACACACGTGTGCAATTATGCAGTTCCAAAGCACGACGCCTTCAGGCACAAAAACACAAGCAAAAGTCTCTCCTGAGGAACACCTGTTCGGGCGCTTCACTTTCAGATGCAGCTGTGTTGGACATGGCTGGTGTGTGCGGGGGAAATGATGTGTTAGCACCATATGCGTATGCATGACATCACATCAGTGACCTAAAAAAAAGCCCATCAAAAAAAACAAAACTCTTGACTATCAAATGCTGCTTGTCCTAGTGTGCATCATCGCTTAAAAGTGTGCTTGTGCAAAAGTAGGAAATCACTGCATACAAATACTCCAGTACTGTTCTCAGGTACCTGAGAAAAATTATTACTCTGATCCCGCTCTTCTTGATGGGATTAATTCCGAAGTACTGTTTAGTGAAAATTTATACTTCGACACTTTTTTGTACTATTTTTATATTAACAGTGAATAAAAAAATGTATTTAGTATGAAAAGACTGAGTTGTGGTGAAAAATCCACAAAGGATCGTCAACCTCTCTGTACTTTCATTCACTTCTTACACAGAGTATTATAGTGTCTCGGTTCAGTAGTCTGGTTTTATAGCCTGCGGGTTTAACCTTTTACTTTATTCTCATTACTCTCATCAGCCTTGTTTCCAGCTTTAGCATGCAGCATTGGTTTTAAGTGAAAAAGCTTTTATAATAACCACTATAGACTAAGTGCACCAGAGAGCAGCTTTTTAGCAGCTAGGAGGATGGTAGAGATCAATGTAGATCTACAAGCAGAGTGAGTATTGTAATTAAACGTATTGTTGGACATGGAAAATTTCAGTTACAGCTTTCTGCAAGTAACCATAAAATCAACCTTATACATATTTAAATGGTAAAAATGAATGTTACTTTGTGTGTGCCATGCTTCTAAATACAGGTGCCTCTTTTTTTAAAGTTGGACTATTTCTGAATTCAAACAGAACTGCTTTGGTTGAAAGGAGCAGACAACTAAAGAATAATTGTTGGTGTGTGCTCTGTTTGATATTCAGCGCTGTTTTTGGATGATGTCTAATATTTTACTCATAAATAACTAACCTTCAGCTATTGTAGTTAGATCTGTGGCTGAACATCTTCATACACCTTTTTCTAATTATCGTCCGTTCAAATCAGCAGGCAGCTCAAGAAAGCATTCAAGGACTCGTTCTTTCAGTAGCCATATGTCTCACCTCTCCAATCATCCCGTTCCAAACCCCGCGGACAAGCTTGCCGTGTTTCCCATTGGTAACCAGGTAAAGGTCATAGGAGAACTTTATGGTGCGGGACAGCTTCTTCAGGATGTCTATGCAGAAGCCCTTACAGCACAGCTTTGTGTAGGACTCCGAGTGGCCAATAATGCTGCAAGAAGGGCGAGAAAAAGCAAAGTCGCACACATGGTTAGTACAACTTTGCTTAACCATGCTGCGATCAAAGATCCTCGCTGGCAGCTGGGACTATTGCTATCTTTAGCATCAAGACCAATGCTGTTGTCTTACTTTGCTTCAGAGAAAGAGTGCTAAATAGTCGCAGGCTCTCACGCTGACAGACACCATCGTCTACAGCAGCAAAGTGAAGGGCAGGCAATGGCTGGTTCATTAGCTAAAATCAATGTCGGTTAACAGCATGTCTTTCAGTTAGATGGAGGCGACGCCTAAAAATGACAAACAAGCACAAATACACTCACACTCTGTGTGACAGAGGCCACAGTGAATGGTTGACTGACTGTGATGGCCTCTAATCAAAGCCCATTAAGGTGTGTAGCATTTTGTGGGGTGCGTTCCCTTCCTCTCTGTGGCCTTGCTACTTAATGGGGTGTTGAAGAAGAGAACAGAGGGAAAGGAAATTGTGGGGAAAAAAATAATAGAATAAAAAATAATGGAAACCTCAAAAAGTGACACCAAACAGGGAAAGTTAAAATCTGACAAAGTGAAAATGGAGTTGACACACTTCCTGAAAAAAAAGAAAAACTCTCTCTTTTTTTCCCCACTGCTCTTTCATCTATTCGGCTGCCGAAGAAGAGGGTCTAAAATCTACGAGGGCTGAGTCACTCGGTGTGTGCGCGTCTGTGTGCGTAGCTGACTGATAACCTCAGCGAGTCAATGAGTCAGCATAAGAGCTGAAGAACGATAAAGAGACGACGTAAGTGAATAAATGAGCAAGTGATTGAATGAAAAAAGTCAAGTGAGTAATTAACATTCAAGGTGATTATTTTCCAAATCTTAAGAGTTCATTTTAGAAACATTTTAAGTGCATTTGGAGGGCTTGGTTCTTTCATGGGAGTCTAGCTCTGATAAACGCAGTGTTAATTAATTGCTGCAGGAGCTGGCCACCTGTCGTCATTATACACACTCCACTAACAATTAACACACATGCAAAAACACACGTGAACTGGGCCGTCTCTCTCCGTCTCATACACGAACACGTGTACGCATACAGTAAAATGTGCCCTGGAGATGAGCAGCAGCAGTTGTGTTGTGCTGTGCTGTGCTGTGCTGTGCGGTCTCCACAAATGCCCAGAAACTAGTGCAGCGTGGAGGGGAGCATGTTAGCCCAGACAGAGTGAGAGAAAGGGAAACTGTCAGCTGAACAGCAGACAGAAAACATACGGACCAACAGCCAGACGATGCAGCGATGGGGCAGCGGATTCAGTTTTGAGGGAAATGAGGGCAAGTGCAAAGGAGGACAGATGGAGGAGGAGGAAGAAGGAGAAAAGATTGTGAAATTACCATCACTGTGATCCAATTGAAATGATGAGGAAAACACTAAAACTTAATGCCCAACAGTATTGCACCACACTGATCATCCTTGTTGCTGCACAGTGCAAACTATTAAAGCTGGTATTTCCATCTGATAAAATAAATCTTATATTATTTATCCCACCAGTGTTTTTCATTTATTTTCTTTTAATTGATTACCTGAAGTAGAGTACAATATAGTTTATTGAACCAACAGTCCAAATCCAGAGGCATGCTTTGTCACCATAAGTATATGGATACTGAAGCCTTGTGATTCTTCAACATTTTATTACTATTTTAAACCTTTGGTTAGAAAGCTGGACCAAATTTAAAATGAATAATAAAATATTTGTCTTATGACTTACTTTACTGGCTTATACAAGGATAAACAGAGCTAAAGCTACGGTCCTCAATGAACACTGTACCTCACAAATCTCAAATCATGGCTTGCTCACTTTAATTAATAAGCCTAATTTGATCTAAAAAGGGTAAAAACATTGAATAATAATTTAATTTAAAAAAAAAAGAAACCCCTAAAAAAAATGTTTGCTTTCATTTAATCTGAAAAGGTATAAGTACTGGACCCTTCGGGAAGCTGGTTCTTACATGTGGAGCACAGGTTTGATATCCCTGTATCACTGGAAAAGCACTGACACGTTATGTGGACTTAAAGGACTGCAAGTGAGTTAACATTGTTTTGCGTTACTTATGACTTTTGATGGGGTCTGTACTTTCATGTGCACTCTTAATGTAATGGTTGATAAACTTTGAAATGGAAAGTGGATTCATTTTCTCAGAAAGACAAATCAAAGATTTGCCGAATGACAGAACGGATGCATAAAGTTAGAGGGAGGTGTATTAGTCAGACATGGCTTTAAGACTTCAGCTCTCTGTAACAGCCTTCACTCTTCTGGTTTTAGGCTTACACTGATACTCCCTTACTGTAACGTTCCAGTTGAGATTATAGTGTTAGATGGGCGTAGGGCCAAGAGAAGTAAACTCTTCCATACCAAACTTTGAGTGGTCATACTATAATAGTAGCCATTTGAGCGAAAATGCACATCCAAATGACCTTAATATTAGATATTAGATACTTCTGCTGCACACAACAGTCATGTGAAAAGGAACATTTATCAGAGTACTGAACTAGTACTAGAGTACTGTTTAGTCCAGTGAAATACTAAGTACACCCTATGATTCAGGAGTTTGTAGAACCAATTTTAACAGCAATAATTTGAGGTAGTCTCAAGTATGACTTTATCAGTCTATAACGTGTCGAGGAATTGTGGCCATCTTAATTACAATATTTCTGAATTTCATTGAGGTGTGTGGGCACATGTGTTGATGCAAAGCTCTCACACCACAGCATTTCAATAAGGTTGAGGTCTGAACTTTGACTGGACTATTGCAACACCTTGGTCCTTTATTTTTGAACCATTCTGTTGCAGATTTGCTGCTGTGCTTGCTGTGTTAGCTCTAGGCCAGTTGGCCGGATATTTGACTCAAGAATATTTTGACATTCAGAGGACTTAATGGTCAACTAAATGACTGCTAGGTGCCCAAAATGATCATGCCTCCCTCACTGGGCTTAACAGTTGGTATGAGATGTTTGTGCTGTTTATATGACCAATTATCCCCACTTTTGTCTCATCTTGGCAAAGAACAGTGTTCCAGAAATCTTGCGGTATATTTAGATACAGATTTGTAAACCTAAGCCCTGCTGCTCTGTTCTTTTCTGCAAACCTTCCAAAGGATTAATACTTTTTCAATCTTTTGATTTTACTGTTATGATGTTACCTTCCTATTTCCTAATACTTACCTTCATACTTTTTCAGACAGCTGAGATTTGAGACGCTGGATTTTAGTATGGAATTCCTGCTCTTAATCAGCCCGGAGAGGTAGGCTTAGCCTATTGGCAAAAGAAGCTATCATCTGTCCAAAGAAAAGGTTTTTAATGAGCAAGACAAAAAGTTTTAATCACACTAAACATCTGCTCTGCAGGGAAGCCGCTCAGACCACACAACAAGATTAACTGATTTATAGAGCACCAGCCGCCTCGCTCCCTCTCTCTTTCCTGCTCCCTATTTGTTGGTCACCATCCAAATGGGACACGCCAGCCAGAGAGAAATAGAGAAAGAGAACCAGAAAGAGGGTAGGCTGGGATAACATTGTCCCACTATGACAGATGTCTCCATGTTAGACAGATAAATCTTCTTTACTAGCAATCAATGTGCCATTGCACCCAACAACAGCCGCTACATATCTCATTCTATAATTAATGTGCCAGCCATAGCCAAATCTGCATAAATGATACATGTACCACAGACACATGTACACACATACGTGGAGCCATTGAACTAAGCATGAACATAACATTAATTGGAATAGTTTATCTGCTGCCAATCAGATGACTGAAGAGTGGTCAGTTTTTGCAGGCTGTGACTCTCACAGTAAAATGAAAAGACAGACACTGCTCTTGTGTCTATATATTATGCTACAACCTGGACCTAGTTAGCTTAGACTGGCGTAAAGAAATAGGCAAATGCTGGTCACATAACATCATTTAAAACCATAGAGAATTCTGGTTTTAGTGGATATTTAAAGATTAAACAAACAACTGATCAACCACAACCTTAAAACCACTGACAGGCAAAGTGGATGTTGCTACAACACACTGTTCTGCTGGGAAACTGTGTGCTCTGTCATGTACCATCCAACTTAACATTGTGGCTGGCCAAGCACACATGCAAGCACGATGATAACACCTCCCGATGGCAGTGGCCTTCCCAAGCATGACAATGATGTCTGCCACACTGCAGAAAGTGCTAAGGAACAGCTTGAGGAACACGACAAAGGAGGCTGAGATTTTGACCTGTCCTGATCCCAATCCGATTAAGCATCCATGGGATGCACCAGAATGAGCCCAATCCCTGCACACCCTACCGTACAACCTGCTGGACCCAAAAGCTCCACTACCGAGATCCTGATGCCAAAATCCACACAACACACCCAAAGCTCCTGTTTCCAATCCATATATATATATAATTTCTTATTTAAACATAGTCAAAATCATTTCAAAACTGTATAACACTCTTGCACGCATCCATGTACCAAGCACGTGTCTGATGGTCAGACTCTACCAAATGGAGCAGCCCTTACAATCAATATGGTTCTACACTTGAGCAAACACTGTGCTGGAAGCAAACATACAACAATGAATAAATTGTAACATAATCAATAACAGTCAGTGAGATTCCAGTTAGAGATAGCAATACTCTCAAAGTACAGGGCTAAGAACATCAAAGAAACTTAAATCCTTTTGATGCATTATCATGCCAGCGCATTGGCGTAGCTTTGTTTGCTGTCAGTTGGAATAGTGCATCATGATATCTGACTTAATATCCTGCCAGAACTAGTTATTAAAAGGTGCAGAATAAACAGCGTGCATAAGCGGATGTCTGCACTCACTTTGTTTCCTCACTCTTTTAGGATGCTGAGCAAAATGCTCCCCAAATCACATGATTAATAGATTCCTGGAAACAAGCACTTCTCCTCTGGTGCTCTGTCTGACATATCAGAAAGCAGCTGGAAAAGTCATTACAATAACAGGATATTGTGAGCCTGGGCCTTTTAGTTTGAAGTCCATAATTTAACCTATTGTTTGGCTGTTTAAGTCTCACATTTCAATTTCAGTTTAACAATGATGAACAAAGCGACTTTAATTTAGTATTATTCACTTGTTTCATTGTGGCGGATCCTTGAAGAAAATACATAAATATGCCTGTAATCAAAAACAAGCATGATAATTCTGACACGCTAATAATTCCCAGGACTGAAGAGCAAATGCAAAAGTGCCAAAAACTACACTTAATTTAATGGTCACTAGTGTCTCAGTCCCACTAGAGTAAAAATAGAACAGCAATTATATAAACAAATCGGTGGTTTCCCAGTGATTGCATTAAATTATTTTTCGCTGTCATGTTTGCTGACCAACTGCAAGGAGTTGACAAACTGGTTAGCCAAAGGCAGCACATGCAACCCCTTAAACCTCTGGGTAACCACTTTTGATCACAAGGCAGGTTGCCTGGTGGAAGGCGACATTCTTAAAGGCAATCGTAACTTCATTGCACACGGTTGCAATAGTTTTGGTTGTACAGTGGTCTTCAGCCAAGGTTTTCCAAATGTGACTGTAGCATTAAAGATGAGTCCAAAAGCAAGCTGGTGCCTATAGATAGTGAAAAAGTGTGCTAAATATGTTTATACCTTTCTGAGCATTTTTTAATGTGATTAACTGACCATCAACACAGCTTTCTTTATTATGCTTTGTTATGTTTGTGCTCCAGTTTTTTATGAGTGTAATTCTAATATTTTATTAACCTTGGGGTTCAGAACTATTTAGCATGTATCTATCTGTCTGCATCTCTACAGTTTATGTACCCACCAGAGTCAAAATGCAATCAATGCAGTCTATTCTTGTGAGTGCTAATAAAATATCAACATCACTGACAGATTATGAGAAAAAAAATGCAGGATCAATGTACAGTTTAGTCATTAAAAACACAACTTTAGAAAATAGAGAAATTAGAAGAATACGAAACAAAGACACAAACACATCCATGCCCCAAGTGGCCAAATTACTGGGTTTGAATTATTGGATTGACCTGCCAATTTTCGGTCAACATGGAAAACTTCAGTCGTTTTTCTCTTTCTTTTTGGCACTAAAACAAAACAAGACGTCTTACCTAAAGAGCTAGCAAACTAAAAATAACCTGTTCCTGTTATACATGTTCCTAATACATGTTTTATATTTAAAGAAAAATTGGCTACAGCGATTAAAGTAAGCAAGCAAAGGGCCTTAATCAAAAATGTACCAGCACTGTAACATGGTACTCATGTCACATAACTAATCCAAGACACACAGACGCATAAATTATGGTTGTAAATATATTTCTAGTTTCAATTCTCCCCCTTTCAACTTGATAAGTGAGATGACAAAGTGGTAAACACTGCTTTCAAGAAATATCTGTGAAAAAAAAAAACTTGTGATAGTTTTATTTCTATTGTATGTGAACATTATGAAGATAGTGTGTATTCTTAATGAGCACTAGTTCAGAGGTAATAGCTGTTTAATGGCTGTTTTCTGCCATGCTGGGATCTGTGTTTGACACTGAGGGTGTGATTTTAAAGTGCTTAGACACTCAGCACACACAATTACTCTGAGTTTAATGAAGTGTGGAGGTATGCAGTGTCTACTCAGACCTAAACTGGGGCAAAGGAAAAGGGAGGAGGGTGGTGTAGATGTCTGAGTGTGGGACTGAAAATTTGCTAGAAATAGTGCCAATATGATACATTTCTCATTTACTAAGCTTTATTAGGTACAGCTTTTTTCAACAGCTTGTTAACGCTAATATCTAATCAACCAATCACACAACATTAACTTGATGCATTTAAGCATGTAGAAGGCCTGCTGAATTTCAAACCGAGTATCAGTATGGGGAGGAAAGGTGATTTAAGGGACTTTGAATGTGACATGGATGTTGGGTTGCTTTGTTAATGGCAGACCAGAATGCCTGACTTCCTTGAGCTGATAAGAAGGAAAGAATAACTCAAATAACCCATGATTACAGAGAATATATATAGATGAGCATCTCTGAACACACAACACCCTTAAAAAAGATGGGCTACAGCAGCAGAAGAGCACACTGGTTGAAACTCCTGACACCTAAGAACAGGAAACCAGAGGTACATCTTAGCAAAACTGGAAAAGTGAAGACTGAGAAAACATCGCCAGGTCTGAGTCTCAGTTTTTGCTGCAAGGCTTAGATGGTAGGCTCAGATTTTGGCATTAACACCATAAAGGTATGGCTCATCCCTGCCTTATCTCAGTGGTTAAGGCTGCTGATGGTGCTGTGGTCTGTGGGATATTTTCCTAGAACATTTGGGGCTCTTAGTAACTGTTGCTGACAATCTCAAATCTTTTATGACACCAGCTTACCCATCTTCTATTAACAAGATAAAGCATCATGTCACAAAGCTCAACTCTCAAACTGGTTACTTGAACATGGAAATATTCATTGCGCTCACAGATAACCTACATAAACATGTCATCAAAACATATAGCTGGTTGTATTTTGGTTGTGTCACCCAGCATGCACTTTGAGACTCAGTCTCAGTCTGGGTCAAACTACTGGCAAGTTATGCTATAACCAAAAAACATGAAACTAGACCATTTATTTTGTATTTTATAAATATATGTTGACATATGTTGTCCTTTTTTTCACTGGCCAGGACCACTGCTTCAGAGGTTTTGTTTTGAATGCATCCTGAAACGATGCCACCAGCAAGGCTACCTTATTATTTTTCTGTAATTCTTGTCGTTGAAATTGTACAGTTTTCATGTATTTAGAGCCACAGCACTACATTTCATGCAATGCTGCTGTGGTATAAACATCTGTGACCATGTATTTGCTTACATCTATGTATTTGTTAAGCTGTGCGTGTGTTTGTGTCACCATGTGTACCTATCTGTGTAATTGGACTGACGCCTGCAGGGCACAGTGTTGCGGACACAGGTACCCGTGCCTGGGTCTACATTCTCCACCATGACGAAAGGATGCTCCTCCAGCGTAGCCACGGTCAGGTGACGATCATCAGACACATGCTCCAGAAAGTTTCCATACCGAGGCCAGATCGGGTAGCGAACTTGGAGGACGCCCCGGGCATACGTACCCACCTGAGCAAGAAACGTGAGAGACAAAGATCTCATTGGTATTACATGTGAGTCCCAACTTTCATGTCAACACCTTCTCTTTTCACCTACCCTGCCATTCCTAACTTCACAGGATGAATAATTTTTATAAAAATTTTATAAAAAGAAAAATGCATGTGCTGACCTGGAGGGAGAGGATAAGAAGATCAAAGGCGAGTAGGGTTTATTAACACATGCTGAGGAGACTTAAAAGTGTTTGAGAAAGACTTTTACCGAGAAAGAAAAAGCCCTCAGAAACTAAAACAAAGAGTAAACCAACTGTAACACATTAATAATACAACCCAGCATGTGCTGCTTTCACTGTGTGTTCATTTTGTTGACGGATTATTCAATTAATAATCTTCCCTTTTTTTTAACCTAATAAACATTTTGAAATGTCACTATTCATAAATGGTAACTGTTCAAGTGGTTACTGCTATTTATTTAGTGTTTTTTTCTGCCTTTTGTGTGTTTAGAAGATTTGCTGCATTTGTAGAGCTGGTGCAAGTAAAGCTCGCTGAACTGAAAATAAATGAACAAACAGAGATTCTGACAGATTCGTTAACGAGATTGCTACTGAAAAAAAAGGAATAGACTGCGTATTTTAATGTCACGGAAGTCACTTTTTGTACCAGAATTGCTGTACAATGTCACATCACGCAATGGATAGTCCCATAGATGTCGGCGCTAAGCTCAACGAAACTCTCCCCACGAGGAACAAGACTGTTTGTCACATCATCCAACCTAATGAGGCGTGCTGAGCTTGGCCAGCGCTGACTTACTGCATATGAAACTCACTCCCTTACAGATTTAATGAGACCTCTTTTTCATACCAACTCTTGATTCTTTCTTCACCTTAGTCATACTAATGTTTTTCCTTCGTCATACATGGGTGACTTAAGGATCTGTATAAAGGTGCAGCACGTAAGGCGGTGATTTGTCTCTGTGCGCCGTCTGCGAATGACAGAGTGGCAGAAATGCCAGTTTTGAAGATCAGTCATTTGAATTTATGGGATCCTCGTGTGTCTGAGCATCTTAAGCAAAACTGCTCTCACTGCCGTTCGGGCAATCACTGGACCAATCATTGATGCTGGGTTAAAATATGGTGTGATGATTGAATGTGCCACACTCTTATCTATCAATCCGGTCAGGTTTTGACAATGAGTGATACATTTACTTTGCTAAAAATGAGTCTCTTTGTCAATGCCAAGACAGCACTAGGTAGTAGTAGAGTAGTTTTATGTTTGGAGTTATTTTTTTCTCTGAAAATAAATTTTTAAAAGACTCCAGTCACCACCCCAATGAAAAATGCCCTTTTCTCTCTCTTCTTGGCTGTTTCTGCAGCGATTTTTCTTTTTCTTTTTCTACACATTTGATTGTCTATGAAAGTGACAAATAATGACCTCTTTTTGCTGACTTTTGTTAATTCAGAACCACTGCCAACAACCAAAGAGTCATGATTTTAGGATTTACTGAGCAAGTGATAAAAATAAGCTGTGAAAAACAGATCCTCCAATTTTTTGTAGCAGTGCCAGAGAAACTTTTATTACTTTCCCTTGTCCTTAATGCAAAATTCTAGCTTTTCAAACTCAGAAAAAAGGCACTTCTAAATGGCAAAATTTCTACTGGTAGAGCTTCCTGTTTTGCAGTTCCTTCAAAATAAAAGGGTACTTATTGAGGCTGAAAAATTAGGTTAACTGTGTTTTAGTTCTTTTATAGTTGTAGAATTTGCTATTTGTGTTTAGCTCCTTGTGTCTGTGAAGTTTCTTAGTCATCCAGGTCATCATAGTCTAAGGAGCTTGGAAAGAAAAGAGGTGGACTTCTTTAAGTTGCTTGAAGATGTTTCACCTATCATCCAAGAAGTGAACTGAAGAAGCTTCTCAGATGAGAGGTAAAATGTCTTCAAGCAACTTAAATTTAGCTCCTTGTGTTTTCCTTGTAATATAGTTTATTATTCTAGACTCCTCTGTGTCACTGGAATTTTTTTCACTCTAATTTTTCATGCATCTCATTTTAGTTTGAGGTTCTTGTTATTTCCTCATTTATTTTCACAGTCAATCAGGACATATTTCCTGATTTATCTGTCTATTAATTATCTTGATTATGTGCACCTGTACCCTGTTTCCACTTCTCTAATCACCCCTCTGTGTATAAATAGTCCTTACCTTTATTGTTTGTGTACCTCACCTGGTGTGTGCTTTGCTTTCCTGGCCAAATGTTGACTGATTGTTTTTTTTACTTTTGTTTTGGTTGCTTTGTGGAGTTTTGAATTTAGCCTGTTAGAAGTTTCTTTTGGTTTGGCTCTGGATGTCTTGGGTCCTGTGTTTAGTTCCAACTTTCTGCTATGGTAACGCTTGTTTTTTGATGGGACAATCTAACTCTAGGTCAGTTAGAGCCAATTTCAGAACAGTGGTGAAGTGAAAAGGCTACACAGCACATAGCTTGTGTTTTTTGCCAGTAGGTAATAATAGGGCGGCACTTCACCCTTACAAATTCACCATACAGTAGTCAGGTTCCCTCAGCATTAGCTGGCTTCACAAAACCTAAAACCCAAGTTTGAGATAATGGATAGCCATTTCCTTTATAAAGCTCAAGACTCTGTGGGTGCTCATATAAAATGATTGTGTCCGTTGCATCATTTGAGTCTTCCTATGGACAAAATGGATCAATGAGGCATAGTGTGTTCCACTTGTACACATTATCAGAGGAAAAGGTGATGGTGCTCTCTAAAGAATACACCACTTTTGCTGCAAGTGAGATTAATGCTGCAGGAAATCATTATTCTAGGAATTCAATCAAAACATCACAAAGCAGTTAAATAAATGTATATTAACTTGAGTTACTGTGTCTGCTCTCTGTGCTGCTGTTTGTTGCTAAAGTGACAGTAGCAGTTTAGAGCTGTGAAACTCTAAACTGTATATATTCAAACGCTGAATATTGTTTGATGTGTTCAGTTCTGACATTGTCCCATAGCTTAATAAAGAAAAGTCCATCATCTTAGTTTGTCACCAGATCAAAAAGGTAAATCATTTTATCGATTGAATAGGTATTTTTGGTGATAAATAGCATATAAATCTAACTAATCAATCTCAGTTTCAAATGCAGCAGTTTGAAAAATATTAGTTTAGCACTAAACATAAAGCCATTAATTCAAAGTCCTTTAAATTCCCGAGACACTGGGATACCAACAGTTTGGACTATCTTAACAGAGGGGTTAAGCTCTACAGGTTGCATTTATAAAACCTACTCCTTTAGCAGATATCATACTAACAGCATACTGTAAATGAAACAATATGCAATATTGTTGCCTCCCAGCCCATTATAAGCTGAATCTCTGAGGATAATCAGCTCCAGATCAGATTAAGTGATTGCTGTAAGTTACCATGGTGATCTAGTCATAGTAAAACAAAGGAAAGGAGAAGAGGAGATCCTCCTTCGTGACACTGAAAACACAAACTTTATATTCCACTCACCCCACTAAACCATTAATCTCGCTTCATAGTACACCCCTGTTTTCCACTCTGAGGTTGGGCAAGAAGTCTGTCTTTCTTTTAAACAGTTGCAGCTCAGTTGTAAAAAAAAAAGTAAAAGGCAGAAAATAGCAGAGCTGTATATATTTTATTAATTAGCACTGCTTTTTATTTACTGTGAGTCTATAGGTGTAAAATTGATACAAGATAAGACCTGGGAGAGGATCCTGGCAGTGAAAGGGGACAAAATGTCACCCAGCAGCACCCTTCAGATGATGATAAGGAATAACAGCATGTTAAACTGTCAGGCTGTCACAATGAAAAGAGAGAAGCTTGAAAAGAGCAAGTACTCCACGACATGTCGTTATAACGGATGAGATACCTGACACAAAGAGGAGAAGGGAGAACAAGCAGTGAGTGATCGGGCTGTAATGAGATGGGATTGAAAAGGAGCGAGGGGATTCGCAAAATTTAGATGCTTGTATGGCATCTTGTCAGATGTCTTGTTATCTGTAACTTGTGTGAACATCAATACCTGTGCTTGGGGACTAACATGGAGGAGGGAGAATATGTGATTTTTTAGGATCTACAAGCACAGACGATCCTAACCCCACTTCAGCGCAATGACATGTCTATGTTCATACACACACATAATCGTGCGCACACACCAGCCAGGAGGTGACATTGATAAAGTAGGTTGGTCTTTCCAGGGCAGAAATAAATGAGTTTAACTGTAGCTGTGAGATTACGTTTAGGTCTCTCTGTTCAGTCTCTCTGTTTTTCAATACACCCTCGGGCTTTGGCTGCGTGTGCGCGCTTGTGTGCGTAAAAGGGATTGAAAACACTCCCTAGGCTGCGAGGCATGGTTGTGAGCAAACAGGAAGAAGGATCTGGTCTCACCAGGAAACAAAGACGCACAATTCTATTGATCTGAAATAATGATGTCAACCTTTAAGTGATGCCTGATGCAGTTTTATTTCAGGTGTAAACTATCAGCATTTATCCAGATTAGCTCTTTAGGTTGGATGGTTTCACACCGAGAGGCTGTGATACAGAGCCCATCCAGGTAATGTACATCATTTTTGCTAAAAACTGCGCTCTTCTCATGTGACGACTCAGATCTGAGCACACGGGCATGATACGCATACCCACACCCATCATCACATACGATGTCTGTTTAAAGAGTGCAAACATTTTCCCAGATTTTTTTTTTTGTGTGTGCATTCGGGTCTTGCTCTGCTCATGGTGTGTTTCTGTGCCAGTGTGCATAATTCAGTTAAAGCTTCCCAGTACCTTGTCCCAGATTCTGTCCCGGTCCAAAGAAATGATAACCATAGAAGGGTTTGAGAGGAAGCCTTGGTTGTTGAACGACAGATCTCTTCTCTCCCAAGTCACATTCAGCATGTGTCTAATCCCAACAGAAACATAAACAGTATGCAATCAAGGAAGTTTGACTTCTGCTTTCTAGAAATCAAAATATGCATATTCATTCACACGGATGCATGCACATACAATGATCACCTGCTAATTAAATCTAAAGCTCCCCCCGGGAGCTTAATCTAATGTAGGAGCCTGGAAGTAGCTCATTAGGCGATGATAGCGGCAGGTGATTGGTCTGACAGCCGAATGTTCCCACTCAGTGATTTCACTGTCTCTTAATACAATAATCCATGACAGACTAGACTGTTTATAATTAATCCAAATTAATTAGCATTTCAGACCACATGCTAAAGAGGCGCTATACTCGGTCCATGATGTATGCTCACAAATTTCAATGAATAAAAAAACTGTTAACTGTTATAAAGATTCCAGGTAATATTAATTGGATAGTCATACAGACAACATGCTGTGATGCAGGTAAACTGGAAGACGCCAGTTTTCAAAAAAGCACTATTAGACGCCGTGTTCTTGCCCAGCATGACAATGTGTTGGTCATACTAACATATAGACCTCGACTAGTCTTTCGTTAATCGTGCAATTAAGTTAACAAGATGAAGTCAGTAAAATTAAGTTTTTAATGCTGTATCTACAAACGTCAATCACCAGCAGATTATATTCTGCTTAATAAAATCTGCAGTCCAAAAAACAACAACAACTATGAGACATATTAAAGCTTTTGGGAACATAATAAAAACGAGTAACACCATCACCTGCATAGTGTTGCTTCACCTGAACAGAGTGTAGTTGTCTGAGTGTTTAGCTGGCTTGTTGCAGTCACCGTGTCCCTCAGGGATAAAACCATATTGCCGCTTGAAACTCTCTGCCCCTTTGGCTACGATGGCGACACCCTCCCTCACTCTCTGCCGCAAGCTTTTCCTCCACTGGTCGGTAATCACACCGATTACACCTATAGGGAAGCTGGCAGGTGGAGAGCTGTCAGGGTTGCCCACGGCCAGACTGGGGAGGATCCAGATGTAGCCTGGCCCCAACAGACCCACCTCAGCGGCATTTTTAAAAAGATACTGCGCCTCCTCGTGTGAGCAGTACGCCAGCAGAACCTGGGAGTCCAACTGCAGACAGACAATAAATCAGAATATCCTGAGCATGCTGCACTACTGTAAGTCATCAAAAGCAGCTAACTTGGATAACATAGATGTTTACTAGGTTATCATAGACTGCAAAAAAACACAACTTAAGACTGATTCTCACATAGGGTTTTACTTCTAGCAGCTCTCATCAAAAAGGAAAGCCCAAGATGTCCACAAGATGCCTTGTCTCCCCAGTTGCTGCAATATTGGACACCTAGAGCTAACTTCGCTGTTTTAAGGAATATTAGGGTCTGCATATGGAGGCAGCAGGGATGCCTGTGGCATAATTTCCAAGTCTGTTGCCAGAAAGCAGCTTGTTTCCCATTTGGGAGGTTTGTGTTTTGCGTTGTTTTGCTTTGTTCTTGCAGGCTGATTACTTTCCTTTTCACTCATTTTGTACTTTTACTTTTTGTTCACTATACGGTCAGTTCTGAGCACTGAAAAGTACTCCAAAAAACCAGTGCTTTGCGTTAAATTGCACGTTAATGTTAAGAAGATTAATGTTACAACTTGAAACATTATGCTTCAGGGTACCCACCCTGAACAAGTGCCATTACACTGAACTCAAACAAACTGTCATAGCTGTCCGCCAACAGAAAAAAGCTAGTAACAGACCTTAAACCCATCTCTTGTCTTATGACAGCTGGGATAGAC